>AYEL01080500.1:0-211808 GCA_000484575.1 Olivierus martensii
GAATTTCTTTTTTTACAACATCGAAACTAACCAGGTGGCATTCATAATTACAGTATACATTTTTAATTTTCTTATTTTAATGGATGATGAAATTTTAAATACGATTGTCGTTCCCTCGTTCCTACTTTATTTAGGCTATCTCCGAAATTACAAGTTAAGTTTTCTCATATTGCTGTCAAAAGTAAATTTACAGTTCTATTTCGAATACTGTTTATAAATAATTAATTTTTAACTACAAAACAAAAGTGAAAAACCAAAAATCAAATGTCAGAGGGAAAGTTTTACATTGCAAGTATAGGAAAATGTTCGGACTTCCGAACAAAATTTTACATTGCAAGTATAGGAAAATGCTCAGACTTCCGAAAATAGACATTAAAGCGGGAAAGTCAAGGGAAAGTTTTACATTGCATGTATAAGAAAATGCTCGGACTTCCGAAAATAGACGTTTAAAGCGGGAAAGTCGTACGATACGGGAACGCACGCGAGGGTTTCACTGTATTTTATAATTTTTTGTATCTGCGTGGTAGTTCCCATTTTCACTGTATAACTTTAACGAAGATGCTGAATTTCATGCTATTAATATTAGAAAATGTTTAGTAGGTAGACCAATATATCTTAAAAAAATAAACCTTCCTTTATTATATCCTTCAGGCAGAACTGTGACAAGAGAAAAGAGGAAAGATATGATGGACCTGTTAAAATTCATTCCTCCTATTAAACGTGATTATTATAAAAACTTAAGAACAAATCTACATGACGGGATCTCAAATACATTTAATGAAGAAGACATTACAGGAAGGCCTCGATTAGTGCGATTTCGAATAATGCGATTTCAATTAGTGCGACTTATAAAATTGATACCGTTTTCAAGCAAATATTCGATTAATGCAAGTTGTAAGCAAGACCAGTCTTACTAACAAAGTTCCGCCTCCTTTTATGATGTCAATTAACAAATTACCATTAATTTTCGGTTAGTAAAACCGGACAAGGAACAGTCCAAGAACAGTCACTTGGCTTTGAAGAGGTGAAACATCAGAAAGATGGGCTTTTTGCCGTTAACTGTTTAACATTACTTTGCTATCGTATACATACAGTATAGTACAGAATTTTCTCTTTTAAAAAGTATCTAAATGGATAAAAGGAAGAACACTTTTGACAATAAAACAGGAAACGAAAAAAGAAGAGGTTAGTGATTACGCTACAGCAAAAAATGGATATGACTGAGCGACATAATAGCAGTCACGCTAATTCTAAGATAGGACGAGATCTCAAAATGCCTGAATCTACCGTACAGAATATCATAAAACATGCAAACGAAATACAGGAGAAAGGTAAAATTGCATCGACTTATTGTGGTTTGCAAACAACTACAAGAAATAGAAGTTTTGTAATAGAAATGGAGCATTTTAGCTGTATGGATTGAAGACTGCAACCAAAAGCGCATACCAATTAGTAAAGCGAACATTCAAGCAAAAGCTGGTAAGTTATTAATTTAGATGATGAATGACGATATAAAATATGAAAATAAATATTTCTTAAACAGTTAGTGTTAAGTTAGCATTGTGGTTATTCATTGTGAAGGTTGGCTAATGACCAGAATCTCACAAAGCAAGAACCAATTACCATATTTTATCAATACATAGAGTTAATACTTCGAATAGTGCAAGAAATTCGTGGAACCAATTATTCGCACTAATCGAGGCCTACTTGTATTTATGTTGATGATGATTCAATTTAACCATAATAATTATAATATTAATTATAATAGTAATGGAACAGTTATTATTGTTTTTTTAAATATTTAATTATAAATGTATAATTAAATATTTAAAATTTTGTCTGTAATAAAAAGTAATTTGAAGACTGAATTTGAAGATATGAATTTTTTTCACTTTCAAAAATCGAATAATTCCCTGTCACGTAAAAATTGTAATAACAACAAAAACTTACTCCAAGGATATACTATATTATGCATTAGATATGTCATTAGATAAAAGCTACATGCTTATTTGAATATGAATACTACAATGTTTATTTGAATTTATATTTTAAAATGAATCTTAAAAAACAATGTATA
This sequence comes from Olivierus martensii, assembly GCA_000484575.1. Classification (NCBI taxonomy): domain Eukaryota; kingdom Metazoa; phylum Arthropoda; class Arachnida; order Scorpiones; family Buthidae; genus Olivierus; species Olivierus martensii. Next base: position 2,078 of record AYEL01080500.1, read on the forward strand.
TTATTTTTATCACTTTTCTGTGCTTTATTAATCGATTTGGCAAGTGAGCGAATCAGATAACAGTAGAAAAAAAATTATTTTAATTTTTTTATGACGAGACAATACTAAGCAATTTGCTGTTGTTATCAAATATATACTATTGTATTAAAAATTACATAACTAAATTTTTGTTGTCGTATCAGAGATGACTAAAGACAGATCTTGACTAAAATCCAAGAATTTATTGAATAAAAACCGATTAACCAAGACTTTCATGTAAGCAATAACAGATCTTTTCTACGCATCTCTCAATTTACCTTTTCAATTTAGTGATTTTAAAAGATGTAAAACTATAATTCTAATTTTGAGGGGTAAACTCAAAAAATGTAGACATATAACGGCACTTATAAACGTCTGAATTGCATTATTGCCACGATTAACAATACAGTATGGAGTTAATCGAATTGGCTTCTGAAAGAAATCAATTATTATTCAGAGGCCAAAAAAAATTTTGTCGTATAGTGGTGTTAAGCCTAACTATTATGGAAAATTATTTTTATTATAAATAGTTAAGAGTCAACCAAGTACTGTGACACTAATATTTTAAAAATTTCAAAAAGTGGAGTTAATCAATTTGGCTTCTGAACGGCTCATATAGCACTTGAATAATGAAATCATGGTGTCGTTTCTACTTTAATGCGATATCTTTTTAATATGCACGTTCCTTAGCTTTTTATTTATGATATGATAATTAAATTTTGTATTGAAAACATTAAAAATCATAACTTGAAGGCCTTTGTTGAAGTGTACAGGGAAAGGGAAAACAATCAGTCACCAGATTTGGATGTTTGTGTTCTATGCATATTTATCAAATATAATCTCATACATGAGTGATACTATCACTGTATTTTGGATGTTGAAATATGGCTAAACCATGGGCTAAACGGAAAATTAATTCCTTCAATTTAGAAAAGCGAATAAAAATGATTGAAGATAGTAAAAAAAGTCTTTCTGAAAGAGCATTATCAGAAAAATTTAACGTGGGAAAAAAACAGATCCACAAAATATTGTCTCAAAAACAGAAATTCTAACTAAATGGCGGAACAACGGAAATCACAACCTTAAGTGAATGACACCTGCAAGAAACATATTTGAAGAATTAAACAATGGCATCAACAATAGAAAATAATGAAAAATTGTTGTCTCAATTAAACGACATCGAACACTGCTTTGCCGTAGAAATTATAAAAAATAAAAGTGGAATGCGACAAAGCATTATTGATAGTTTTTTCCATACTAATTAAATATGTTCTGTTTTTGGATAAATGATAAACTGTCTTATAAATCGTAACAAAAACATACGTTTTGATTCTGTTTTTGAATAAATGATAAACTGTCTTATAAATCGTAACAAAAACATACGTTTTGATTTTATTAAAGTGTAATAATTTTGTTTCATTTAAACATGCTGTATTATAATTAACCTGTATAAACGACCAGTTTTGATTGGAACAGGAGGTAGTCTTATACAGGTTCTACTGTATATATATAAAATTTTATTTAAGAATTATGAATTCATTAAAAAGTTACCTAGCAAATAAATATTTAAATTATTTACACAATAATGGGAAATTTTTAAACTTTAAAAATTCAAAAAGAATCTGAATCACTTAAAAACATAAATTAGATTGGTTGTTAGAATAGAATGGATTAAGAAAATTACAAATAGAATTTATTCTGATGATTTTTTATAGTAGGGAAAAAATATTAATATTAAATTGCAAAAATTTAATTTGTATCAAATTTATTAATAATATAAATAAGTTTAATATTTATACTATTGATAAATTTATTAATAGTTAATAAGTTTAATAGTATAAATACTGCATATGCTTAGATTTTTTTTTTAATGAATACTACAAAATTTCAGTTATCTGTATAAAATATAAAATTTTAAAAAATCATTCATTTAAATATTCATAAATATTTACACATACTCCTCTAGTTACAAACATTTATACTTACGAATGTGAAATTTTATTTGATAATTTTTGATGATAGTTTTAAACAATATGCTGTCAAAACATTCTAGAAACCAATATTATGTAAAATTACATAATTATCCAATTATGACAGTATTTCAAGATAGTGACAATTATGCTATAAAAAAAAAGAATTATAATCTGAACTTTTTGTTCAGATATAAGAAATAAGAACTTGGGAAATACATTACAAAATGCAGTATATGAAGTTATTTCAGTAGTATTTGGGCCAAATAACAACAGTAATTATGAACAAAACTTACATATAAAAATGATCCAGACCATTTTAATGGAAATTAATTCTAAATGAATATAGCGACTACCTGACATACATGATTGTTTTAAAAAAAACCATCACCATATTCCAAATTTGTATAAATTGAAAATTCCCCCTAAATGATTCCTGTAGAAATTATTGATTTGATGATTATTTCCAATTCAATTGAAAAATCTTCAATCATGATTTAAATACTGTAAGTATCTAAATTTCCTTTTACATTAATGATTATAATACAGTTATCAATAATAAATAATATTTATTTTCCTTTAAAAACATTTTTAATTAAAATTGAGAGAACTTATATTAATTACAATGTCTCTAGCATCAGTATTATGATCTACAAATTTAAAATCTCTGCCAAATTTGTTAGTATGAAACAAATTTCTTTTCAGTTATTGAAAAACATAATATTTTACTTTATATGAATGATTATTTGGTTTATGGAAAAGTGGCTCCTCGCATTTTGCCTCCCACGTTTCACCCCCTGTAGATAATGAGTAGGATACAAAATTGTAAATACAGTCAACTCTCAATAACTCGATTTTTTATTGAAATCCGAGTGGAGATTCAGTGTTAATGGTCTGCGATTGTTTACAAGTTAAACCTAATTAATTAGGAAAAATTTAAAAAGTGAAATTTTGCTTAATTTTCATTTAAATTTTTTGATAATTTTACAATTTATTATGTTTTTTATTGTCTTTCTAAAGTTGTAAAAATTTTTTTCTGAATTTTATTTCTTTCATAAGTTTTCATTCATTATATGAGATCGGAGAAAACACGATTTTCTATATGAAATGCTTAACATTTTTTAATAGTGGCAAGTCTTATGAATAAAATAAGGCACGAATGAAGAAAATTAGATAATATTTTAAAAAAATTATTGATAAAAAAACTCAGTACAGTGTGTAAGTAGTTCAGTTAAATAAATTTATATTTTATTATTTAAACTTTGTTTCAGAATTTATTCAATTTTATAAGTTTCTGATATCGAACCAATAATAAATCATAGCCAACCACCACACCTGTCCTAATCCCCAGATGGTCATACGACCCCTGGACGTATAAAAAATCGGCTTTTATATCGTATTTTAGAAGGCGTCTAACGCATTGTAGTAATGAACTATACCATAAGCTCAAACTCAAAAGGATCTATAATTCATTTTTCGCTAACGAATAACTGCTTAACTCCTATTAATACTATTATATTTTAAAGCACTGACAAGCAGCTGAGTAATTTACTTCAAGCTTTTTATTTCAGAACTAATGTTTTCGGCTTTCACAGGCCATTAATAGAGGCGTTGGAGATAGTGAAAAGACAAAAGGATGAGAAGTTAGTGAACGAAAAAGTGGACACCCATTTACAAAAAGCTGAACAGGCTTGTAGTCATATGGCTGCAGATCGAATGGCAGCATCTGAAGAAATTTTTGTGTTTTCTTTCGACATGGAAAAAGCTTTAGCCTTTCCTAAACTTACTACGTCATTAGCTTATTATAAGCGAAATTTATACGTTTACAATTTCGGTTGCCACGATTTCCATAAAAATATAAGCCATATGTTTGTTTGGCCAGAAACCGAAGGATCACGTGGGTCTCAGGAAATTTCATCATGCCTAACAAAGTATATAAAGACTTATGCTAAAAATCATAAAAGAATAATAACCTATTCAGATTCATGCACCAGACAAAATAGAAATATCAAAACTGTCTTAAGTTTATTGAAATTGGTTCAAAGTACAGAAATAAAAGCTGAGTCAATTGAAATGAAATTTCTGTTAAGTGGGCATAGTTATTTGCCTAATGATTCAAATTTTGCCATTATCGAATCAAATGCGAAAAAAATTCAAAACATTTTTTCACCAGATGATTGGAACGATATAATCAAAACTAGTAAAAAAAAAAACACCGTTTCATGTGATTCAAATGAGTCATCACGATTTTTTCTCAACAAAACCATTAGAAGAATCAATCATTAATAGAAAAGTAACACTTACAGGACTACAAGTAAATTGGCTTAAAATGCATTGGATAAAAGTAGAAAGGTCGAAATCCCACATCATACAATTCAAATATAACTTTAACGAAGATGCTGAATTTCATGCCATTAATATTAGAAAATGTTTAGTAGGTAGACCAATATATCTTAAAAAAATAAACCTTCCTTTATTATATCCTTCAGGCAGAACTGTGACAAGAGAAAAGAGGAAAGATATGATGGACCTGTTAAAATTCATTCCTCCTATTAAACGTGATTATTATAAAAACATAAGAACAAATCAACATGACGGGATCTCAAATACATTTAATGAAGAAGACATTATTTATGTTGATGATGATTCAATTTAACCATAATAATTATAATATTAATTGTAATAGTAATGGAACAGTTATTATTGTTTTTTTAAATATTTAATTATAAATGTATGATAAGAAATTTTGTCTGTAATAAAAAGTAATTTGAAGACTGAATTCGAAGATATGAATTTTTTTCACTTTCAAAAATTGAATAATTCCCTGTCACGTAAAAATTGTAATAACAACAAAAACTTACTCCAAGGATATACTATCTTATGCATTTGATATGTCATTAGATAAAAGCTACATGCTTATTTGAATATGAATACTACAATGTTTATTTGAATTTATATTTTAAAATGAATCTTAAAAAACAATGTATATTATTTTTATCACTTTTCTGTACTTTATTAACTTAATCGATTTGGCAAGTGAGCGAATCAGATAACAGTAAAAGATAAATTATTTTAATTTTTTTATGACGAGACAATACTAAGCAATTTGCTGTTGTTATCAAATATATACCATTGTATTAAAAATTACATAACTAAATTTTTGTTGTCGTATCAGAGATGACTAAAGACAGATTTGACTAAAATCAAATAATTTATTGAATAAAAATGGGTTAATCAAGACTTTCATGTAGGCAATAACACATCTTTTCTACACATCTCTCAATTAACCTTTTCAATTTAGTGATTTTAAAAGATGTAAAACTATAATCCTAGTTTTGAGGGATAAACTCAAAAAATGTAGACAAAAACAGCACTTATAAACGTTTGAATTGCATTATTAATCGAATTGGCTTCTGAAAGAAATCAATTATTATTCAGAGGCCAAAAAAAATTTTGTCATATAGTGGTGTTAAGCCTAACTATTATGGAAAATTATTTTTATTATAAATAGTTAAGAGTCAACCAAGTACTGTGACACTAATATTTTAAAAATTTCAAAAAAAAGAGTCAACCAATATTTAACACTAATATTTTAAAAATTTCAAAAAGTGGAGTTAATCGATTTGGCTTCTGAACGGCTCATATATTAAGTTTACTGTGTCTGTTGATTAATCCCTCCATCTTCGAAAATGTTACTTTCTAATAATATTTTTTTTTGAGTTCTATTAATGCTGGTTCAAGTTTTATACTAAAGTATAGAGCCTTGTAATCTAATCATATCATTATATCATCCTCCAGGGTATAAGCCCTTCTATTTATCATTAAAGTCAATTGAACTTTTCACATTAAAAATATTTGTAATTCTCCAACTTTTTGTTCAGCAGCTAGGCTATTGTTTTTTCAGTTTGTATGTAGAGGCCATGTATTTCTCTATTACAGGTTGTATCTCTAAATTTTTCTTGTGTGTCTTTACAAAGCCAAATAGTCTAGGAGTTGCATTATATGTTTGTCTAAACAATTTTATGATTCTTCTAGGAGAAGATCTCTATGTGATCTTCTTGGGATGAAGGCATCTGAACATGTCAATTGCAGAAGAAGAAAGAATCCTTGTATATATAGACTTTTTAGTTACCCTTTTATTAATGTTTAATTTATCTATTTATTTAATTTATAAATGAATAAAACTAATAATTTTTTTAATTCATAGGTATATATTATGCTCCAGAAGCAACAACTGTTGAGGAGTATCGTTCATATATTGATAGTTTGCCTATGATTGATGAACCAGAAATATTTGGAATGCATGAAAATGCTAACATTACTTTTCAAGTATATAAAATATTTTAGTTTTCAATCTTCAACTGATTTGTAAAATTTATTTGAATAGTTATACTTTACACATATTTATATGATAGTTGTTGATATTGAGAGTAAATGACAGAAATTAATAAGTAAAACTGGTTTAATAAAAATAAAAGTTTACTGCATGTGTCTGTCTAGAGCAGTAGTTCTTAATCAGTATTCTGTGAAATTATGAAATATATGAATATATCTGGCCTATAATTTTTAACAAAAGATGTTAAGAATCACACATATTTTTATTATTAATTTGAAGACCAAGTTGGATGGATTTTTGCCCACCTTAGGCACCTGTAGTGTCATGGGTCTGAGGGTGATCCAGATCAACCTCCAGCACTCCTAAGCTGCCTCCACCCTTTTGATTGGCTGCTCGTGCGGAGCTATTATGACCTTGCTCTTATTCAAGAGCCATGGCACTATAATGCCAAATACAGGGGCTTCACTGCAAGGAAGGTAAGTTGTTTTCTTTTACTTCTGATAGTGGTCCTTGGACTTATGTTTTCATTAGGAATAACATATGTGTTTCACCTGTCTGGAATTTTTGAGGTGTTTTTTTGATTTCTGTTCTAGGGATATTACCGCTGTTCGGGTGAAGCTTGATGAGGGAGGGTGTTAGTAGGGAATTTATTGTTTCCTCTGCATATTTCCCTTATGATAAGGACAAACTTCTGCCGACATCTGAATTTAGGTTTATGGTGAGATTTTGTCAAAAGAATTATTTTGATTTGCTGGTTGGTGTTGATGCTAACTCTCATCATGTGGTTTGGGTAGCAAAGATATCAACCGAAGGGGGGGAGTATCTATTAAAGTTTCTGATGGGTACTAACCTTTCCATTTTAAATAGGGGCAATGAGCCCACCTTTGTTGTTGTTAACAGAAGGGAGGTCATTGACCTAACGTTAGGGACTCAGAATATTTCTGACCTAATTGAGAATTGGCATGTGTCTAATAAGCCTTCCTCCTCAGATCACAGATACATTTGCTTTAATTTACAGGGTATGGTACTTAGTCAGGTGACATACAGATACCCTTGGAGGACTAATTGGGCTTCCTTTAAGAAATACCTCAAATTCAATCTGGAGGGTATACAGAGCAAATTTTGCTTGATGGTGGATTTAAAGATAACTGTTGACCAGATTCAACAGGCAATCATCTTATCCTATCATCAAAACTGTCCTGTCAAGACTGCTCACTCATCAAGGCGAGTTCTTTGGTAGAATGAACAGCTGGGTGGTCTTAGACGTAATATTAGGAGGCTTTTTAATAAAGCTAAAAGGACGGTAATTGGGACATGCTGTACGTGTCCCAATCACCAGAAGTGCTCTCTCCGGTTATAATAAGACCATTAGAAAGGCTAAAAGGTCTTCCTGGAAACAATATTGTCAGGGAATTGAGGATATACCTGATGTATCCAGGCTTGTGAAGATAATGTCTAACAGGGATTATTGCAAGGTTGGTTCTATTAGGTTGCCTGATGGCAGTATGACTAGTACTTGCAAGGACTCTTTAAAGGAACTATTTCAAGTACAAACATTATACAATCCAAACCTCAAGGGAATTTAATCCAAATAAACCTAATTAACTTGCCAAATTTAACCCTTGAAACACAATGGAATTTTAATGATCCTTGGCTGAGGATCATTAAAATTCCATTTCTCTTTGTTCTATTCATATTCTCTTTGTTTATCATACAAAGAGGGAGGATTGGCACCTTGTGATGGGGGTTGATCAATCAGTCTAATATTAGATGGGCTGTAAATGTTTTCAAGTGGCAGGACCACATGGCATTTTGCCAGTGTTTTTGCAACAGGGTATTGACATCCTGGCCTCTCCTCTCTGCCATGTCTTTCGGGCCTGTTTGGCTTTTGGCTATGTTCCATGGTCCTGGAGGCAGGTAAGCATTTCTTTTATTCCTAAGCCTGGGCATAACTCTTATACCGAGGCTAAGTCTTATCGTACAATCAGCCTGATATATTTTTTATTGAAGACATTGGAGAGGCTGGTGGATAGATTTGTTAGGGATGGGGCTTTGTCTAAGATCCCCCTTTGTTGTTGTCAATTTGCTTATCAATCTGGCAAATTTACTGAACATGCTCTCCATGAGGTTGTTTCACTAATTGAGAGGACTATTGGGTACAAGGAAATTGCCCTAGGAGTATTTCTTGATATTCAAGGGGCTTTTGACTCAACTTCTTTAGAGCAAATTAGCCTTGCTGCTACCAGACATGGAGTCTGTTCAACGATTATTCGTTGGATTGGCTCTATGCTGAAGCATAGAGTTGTTTTTAGTAAACTCTATGATGAGGAAGTTAAGATACTCACAGACAGGGGTTGTCCACAGGGGAAGTGCTTTCTCCCCTTCTTTGGTGAATGAATTATTGACTTTACTCAATGGGAAGGGTTTCTTCACTGTTGGATATGCTACCATCATTGTAGTGGGGAAATTTCCCAGGATTGTATCTGAGGTCTTTCAGACAGCTCTCAATACAGTTTCTGATTGGTGTAATAGGGTTGAATTATCTGTTAATTCAGCTAAGACTGTCATTGTACCTTTTACTCGAAGAAGACAATTGGCAGGGTTAACTGAACTGTCTTTCTTCGGTAAAAGATTGCAGTTTTCTATCCAGGTCAAATACCTTGGTGTTATGTTAGACAAGGGATTGACTTGGAAGACTCATGTAGAGTTGTATTGTTGGGAAGGCCTGTAAGGCCCTTTGGATTTGCAGGGGCATTCTGGGTAAGACTTGGCGACTTAAACCAGGACTGCTTTATTGGATATATACCATAGTTGTGAGACCCATTCTTACTTACACTGCCATTATTTGGTGGCAAAGAGTTTTACTTAAGACTTGCAGGGCTTGGAAAGATTCAAAGGTTGGCCTGTTTGAGCATCGCTGGGGCTATGAAGACTGCTCTCGACTGCTTTTGAGGTCTTCTTGGGCATTCCTCCTTTGCATTTGTTTGTTGAGGTGAGTGCCTGGAAGGGCTATTATTGGCTTCATTCTTGTGGGAGAGGGATTTCTTCAGAACTACTATATTTTTAAATTAGTTATTGTTAGTTTTTTTATTGCTGTAATGAAAATGTTGATGGTGATCTCTTTAGATCATAAATATTCCCATAAAAAATACATTGAAAGGCAAAAATTGTTTTGCTAATTTTTTTATATTAGAGGTATTTAAAGCTAACTAATATGTAAGTAATGTTTAAAATGTCATATGCAATCAGCAATATGCAAATCCTGAGTTGCTGTAAAAGTTGTGCTGCCAAAGGTCTGGTTGTTTCTCATTTTTTGAACTTTTATCTATAATTCAGGAATAACCAAATCTTTGCAAATGCCTAATAGATATTACTTGGCTAATTCTTTTCAATGATATACTGCTAAACGATTTGATTAATTGGAGATGGGACTGAGTCAAACAGATACAATCAGGAAGATGAATGATGGTATTAAAACTATAAAAATAGCTTCATAATACAAGAAAGCATTGTTACAAGGTTTGTTGAAAAACATTTTCATTCATCTTAAAATAAAATGATCAATTTAGAGAAACTTATTAAGATTTTAAACTTTTGATGTGAGCAAGGATAATTATCAATAACTGCACAGATCTCCACATCTTTGAGGGAGGCACTTTGAATGAACTACAGAGATGTGATCCTTAAACTATATATTTTTTCCATTTGCATGTATATGGATCCATCATTTATCATCTATCAATATGGATCTAAGATTCATATTGGTAGATGATAATGCCTGCCTAGACAGACATAATCTATTGGACTAATATCTTGATATATTTGAATAAAATAATAATAAAAGCAAACAATAAGCCAAATAAGTAAGATAAATCAAAAACAGTTATGCTATTATCATATACTCTTCACTTTTTCTTAAATATAGTCAATAACAGTTCAAAAGCTCATTCTACGGTAATAAAAATTTCTTTTTCACTTTAATGAGCTTTTGAACTGTTATTGACTAATTTAAGATAAATCATTTATTCAAAAACGTTTTCAGCTATCCATGAAGCCTGCTTCAGTTGAAATACAGACCAAAAAAGCTTCTCCCTATCTGTACCTAAAATATCGATGTTTGGCGATAATAATGGTAATAATGTTGTTTTAGAAATGGTTTGTTGGGTGTTTTCTCATAAATTTGTGTGGAAGGATAATCTTCCATCTGCAGTTTTGTTGATGTTAGGAACTGGTCACTAATTGGTTCCCCGTTTCAGCCCAATGAGGAAAGATGGGGAGAAGCTTCTTTGGTCTGTATTTCAACTGAGGCAGGCTATGTGGATAGCTGAAAATGTTTTTGAATAAACGATTTATCTTACTTATTTGGCTTATTGTTTACTTTTATTTAATAACTAACGCAAGAAGTATTTCAGTATAAAATAATAATATTGAACTTAAGTTACAACATTTTCATTTAAAATTTTTTTAAATATTTTTTTTTGTGTTTGTAACTTAACTTTTGTCCTCCAGTGTATATATTTCTCTATTGAAATTGTTTATTGTGTTAAATTTAAATAGATTTTATGATAAATTAAATTTTTATAATGTCTTATCTATTAGAACAGTATTTTTTATTTTTTTAATATTAAATTTATACAGTATAAGTTGTAATAATTATTTTTCAGGCAAATGAAACAGCTAAGCTAATATCAACTATTCTAAAAGTTCAGCCTAAAAGACATATTATTGGAACTGGGAAATATGATGATGAAATGATTTTTCAAATGGCTAATGATATTCTTGAAAAATTAGATGACAAATTGGAATGTGATGATGTAAAATTATTTATTTTTACATTATATTATTTAGTTTATATACAGGTAGTCCTTGATATACAATGTTGTAAGTCAGAATGATCAGAAGTCATAAATACTCAAAATTTATGGATTTCTCACTACTAATGTTTATTAGGATTTTATATATTAACTTTATAAACATAATAGCAAAACTACAAGAACCAGATTAAGAAAAGAAGCATTCCATACCTCAAATCATTGCTCGTGGACTCAAATCCACATGAATTACATTGATCAATCACAGAATATATCAATGGTATCACTGTCATAAGTCAAGCACTACTTGTAGTATATATAATAGTGTGTATTTTATATATACTGTATATATATATATATATATATATTTGTGTGTTACGGGTAAAGTCCGAACTTGGATAATGTCAGCATTATCCAGATAATATTTAATAAGAAGTGGTTGTTTATTATTTTTCGATGTTTATCAGAATAATACTGACATTATTCATCCACTCTTGGATAATGTCATATTTGAAGTTTGAAGAAACAATTGCACAAAAGCAATTTTTGTATTGACCTCTAGGCTGTGTATCTGTGCAGACAATCAAAATTAGGTGAGAGGAGATACCTGCAGTAGATCCGAGAGTTTAGGAGGGTTTAGACAACATCAGGACTGCATTAATGTTTGGGCTGGAATTCTTGGTGATCAAAAAGTTGCCAAGAATTCCAGCCTAAACATTAATGCAGTCCTGATGTTGAGAGCCTGAAGGAAGTCGACCTCGAGGATTTTCCTCAGCCCACACATGGCTGCTGTGATTAGTCAGGCATCATTCCCATGTAAAATATGCCTCATCTGTGAACAAAACTGTTTCCTGAAAATTAGTGTCTTTGGGAATCTTTCAACAGAGCAGAGATGAAATACAATTTGACCGACATGGATTGGTTTAAATCAAACTTCTAAGGCATGAATCTACACCCTGGAAAGAGTACATTCTGAGGACAAAAAGTGCTTGTCTTGTCTATATCACCCCCTGAAGTTTGGCGATAAAGTTTTTGATCACCCTTTATTATAGTTTCATATAAAAAAGTAAATTTTACTGTCTTATTATTTTTGCATTTCAGTTCAGAAATTCTCATTTTATTGCAGTGTTGTAGTCGTTTGAGCTTAGTTTTACAAATAGCCTTCAATGTTATCCAGTTCTTATTGGTTAATGTTGAGATTATCCAAATAAGGATGAAAATGAGATAAATTTCTTTCAGTTTCTGTCTTTATCCACTGTACTTGGATAATGTTGACATCTCCCAGCTAATCTCAACATTAACCAAATTTCGCACATTACTTGTAACACTAACACACTAACACACACACTAACACACACACACACACACACACACACACCCTTTATTATAGTTTCATATAAAAAAGTAAATTTTACTGTCTTATTATTTTTGCATTTCAGTTCAGAAATTCTCATTTTATTGCAGTGTTGTAGTCGTTTGAACTTAGTTTTACAAATAGCCTTCAATGTTATCCATTTTTCTTTGCAATTGTATGTTTGTTTATTTGTTTGTGTTAAGTAATTTTCTAAACAGTAAATGATATTTTGGAATAAGCAATGTTAAAAAATATAGAAATAATCCAAAACTATCAAAATATAACAACAATCAATAAATGGCACTATGTATTAAAATATTTCAGCCTAGAAAATTTTCTTTCTAGTGAAGAATTTTGAAACATAGCACCATCTATCAATGAAATTTTATAAGGAAGCAAATACATAATATTCAGATTCGTAATTCAACTAACTAGGGGATTAAATCATTCAAATATTACTAACTAGCAAAATTATATCCCTAGTGACTTATTTTTGAATTAACTGCCAAATTAATGATTCCATTGTTAACTGTAATAATAAATTCAATTTTTTCTCTGAATGTTTGTTGGAGGGTCAGTAAGATTTTTTCAGAAATTTTTAAAATATTTTTCAACAAATGATATAAATAAAGAAAATATCAAGAATGATATTAATATTATCAGCAAAGTTATTAATCAGAAGATGATTCAACATAACAAGTGATGTCACATCATATGATTGTAATGACAGAGGTGTATTTGGCAGATATGAATTTTGATATAGATTTTTCTCAATGAAAAATAACCCAAATTTAATTCTGTAAAATGTTAATGTGAACAATTTTTAATATAGAGTTAGATGTATTTGTAAAACAGTTCTGGACCCAATTTTTAAATATTTTCTAATTAATGTCAATGTAATTAAAAAGCTAAAAAAATTTCTAAAACTTCAATTTGAGATATCTCAAGTTCTATAAGTCCAAAGAAATTGATTCAAGTATTGTTAGAATCAGAAATAGATAAGGTTTTTAGCAAAACAAAAAAAAAGGTAAAATATCATTTGAAATAAGTGACAAAATATACATTTTTAGCATATTTAAATGGATTTTCAATTCAACTGGATTCCATTGTTAGAAAGTAAGATGATCAGTTTTAAAACGAAACTTCAATGAGCTTTTTCTATTGAGAAGTGGCAATATTAAGAATGAGACATTCATTCTGGAATTTAGACCATGATATTTTACAGCGACTTTAACAAAAAAAATGATTTTTTTTATGTGATAATGGCATCCTGATGATAAAACTTTTTGAGAAATTTCATTTATTTTAATTAAATATTGAAATTTATTCTTATTTATTTATAATTTAACATTGATTATATGATTGATGATTTATTATGATTAATGTTTTATTAAATTATTATTAATTAATCCACAACGTGATACTGCTTTGTTAGGCGTTTAACTATAAATTGAAAAAATAGACTCAACACTCACAGCAGTCCCGTAAAAAGCATTTATTACTGCTTCATAAGGAACACAGCAGTCCCGTACTCACAGCAGTCCCGTAAAAAGCATTTATTACTGCTTCATAAGGAGTAATGCTTTTGACTATAGGTTAGTCATCTTCAGCTCCATCCACTTAAGTGAAAACAGACTGCAGGCATTCGACAAACAACTCTGTTCCCCTGGTTGTAATCCGATCACCGGACATCATAAAATACATGGTCAACCTGCACGTGCTAAACATGTCAAGTTTCTCGGCATACTAACAAAGGCTTGATCAACCGCGTGTACAAAATTATCCCCAACAACCATTATGACAATCCAAAATTCCAACTACCAACAAAAAATGAAAAAATAAACCTGTCCTTAACAAACAGGTGTTTGCGTATCTAGCTTCCAGTTAAGTACGAACTACTTTCTTAATGCATACTTCCAAGCTTCTGAAATCGCCTCTCACTCCTTATCGTTAATAACCTTCTCTTTACGGCTCCTCATATAGATGCTCATTCTCTCTGCCCTGCTAAGTTCAAACGGATCATCAACTCTTCTTATGACTCTAGCTTTCGTCCAATTAATGCTAACGTCATTTTCGTAGGCCCTTTGTGCCAGTGCTGTGGTCAATTTTCCCTGTTTAATGTCCCTCTTGTGCTCCTCCATTCTATCATTGAGGCTTCTCCTCGTGGCCCCTATGTAAACCTAGTTACCTCCAGTGTCATTATTGTGCAAGGGGATGCGGTAAACACCTGTTTCTTGCCCTGGGTAATATTTATCCTTGATATTCTTTAGCGCTTGGAACACTGTCAGTCCTCTTTTGAATGCCGGCTTCGCTCCGGTCTTCTTTAAAATATTCTCTACCGTTCTAAAGCCTCTCATGGAATCTGGTGAAGTCACATATAGCAGAGCTGTTAGTAGGCTCAGACAGGGGGCTTGTCGCTTAGCACTGTCTCGCTCCGCCTTGTCCTCCTTACTTAATTTCTCTCCAATTTCCATTATTAATTTCTGTACTAGACACCCTCCATACCCATGCCTCTCCACTATGTTCTTGATTTTAGTAAATTCCTCTTTCCTTAGGTCATCATCACTACAGTGCGTGAAGGCCCTCCTTGCGTATGATCTCAACGCGGCCTTCTTATAAGACCATTTGTCCTCCAACCATCTAGGGATCATCACAGGCGTGGCCTCCGGTTTCCTATAAACTGTGGTTCTGATAGCATTATTAGTGACCCGGATTTAAACATCTAAAAAATGTACATCAGTCTTCTCAACCTGTTTGATATTAAGCTTAAGCCCGTACGCATCCTTATTAAATACGTCTAGTAGTGCTGTGAATAGTCCTCCCCTTTCCAGATAATAAAAATTGGGTGATCGGGTTACAACCAGGGGAACGGAGTTGTTTGTCGAATGCCTGCAGTCTGTTTTCACTTGAGTGGACGGAGCTGAAGATGACTAACCTATAGTCGAAAGCATTACTCCTTATGAAGCAGTAATAAATGCTTTTTACGGGACTGCTGTGAGTGCTGAGACTATTTTTACATTTTATAGTTATTATTAATTAATATAAAAAGTATACATAAACCTGTGCATTATAGTACATTGTATATAATATATGGCAGAGAAGCACTTTTTTACCTGAATATGAATTTTATTCTTTTGGATTTCTCCTCTAAGATTAAAATTTGAATTATGAATAAAACTTATGTATAAATTAAGTTCATTATTCAAGGAGCACTTGTAATATAAATATTTTTATATTAAATTTAAAAAATACATAAACCACAAATACTCTCAATAAATAAAAAACCAATATATCCTTACTATAAGTGCTTGTGGTTTATTTATTATTTTCAAAATAAAATCTGTTATTAATATATTTTTAATATGCATTATCAATATTTTAGATTGGTGATAAATGTGTTGAAAGTTCATTAACAATTGTTTTGCTACAAGAGGTGGAAAGATATAATAAATTACTATTTATCATAAAGGTAAGTATTAATTTTAATTCATTGTTTATTTCTTTTATAAATTTAAATAATGTTAGGTGCATAAATTCTCTCAAGTATGTATATATTATAAATCATTTCATAAAATTTAAAATTATACTTATTAAATACAGAACTATGTTATAAAGTGTTATTTTATTAGATAAACAATACTGTAGCTAATGTTGTTTACAGCTATATTGAATTTCTATTTTTTCACATTCCTATATTACTATATTTCCCAAATATAAGTTGCATCTTAAATATTTAAGGATAGTTTCAGAAAAAACATAATAGGTTTTTGTTTTTTTTTTTTCCGTTTAGAATCTTTTATTAAGCAGCTGTTTTATGAGTTGTTGATTCTGTTAATCATCTCTTTAAACAATTGATTAACAGAATCAACTAACATAAAACAATTCAAACAGTTATTAATAAAGGAATTCTAAAGGGAAAAATCTAAAATCTATTATGTTTTTTCTGAAACCATCCTTAAATATTTAAAATATATAGTAAGCTTATATTTGAAAAATATAATAACATAGTAAGATAAGAATGTGAAAAAATAGAAATTCAAAATAGCTGTAAGCAACATTAACATTAACAAACTATAGTATTATTTATTTAATAAAATAACACTTTATAATATAGTTCTATATTTATGTAATGATTAATAATATTATCTACATTATTTCCATCATAAAGATATCCCATCTATCCTTGGCCTTAATTAGAAAAGAACCACACAACACTTGTTCTTCTCTTGTAACAAATATACACATAACAGATTAAATCTGGAAAGAACATAGATGAGCATCATATAGCTACAAATGGTTATGCACATTACATTAACTCTTTCAAATCAATGTATCAATGTTCAATGCTTAATATTGATTTTTCTCTTAATTAATAAACATAGGTAAATAAATACATTAAGAACCTGCTTAATGCTGTTTCAATATAATGCAGTTTTTTTTAATTCTATATATTTTATTGATTCACTTTGGTGCAGTTTTTCAAACTTTTATACTCACATAAATCCAAATTCACACTAATTTGTTGCTTTGATATTCCTATGTCGTCTCACAATGCGTTTGATATCAGTTCAGTGTAGTACATACGAAAGTCTGCTGCAGTCACAGTTCATACTTATGATTGTTCATTAACATTATTTTACAGTTAAAATTTAACCACTATTATGGAAATTATGGATCAGTTATACAAAATGATCCAAACTATTACGGAAATTATGGATCAGTTTATACAAAATGATCCAAATTAATAGAAGTTCAAAGGCAAGATGAAGTGTCATGGGTTACAATGTCTAGTTATTGACACGTTCAAAGGCAAGACAAAGTGTCATGGATGCGATGTCTTGCTATTGACAGTTGCTTGCTGAACGAAAGAGGAAAAGCCAAACAATTTTTTGTTAGATAAATCTTAACAAAAAAACAAAAAGTATTAAATGAGGAAGAAACTTCCTCATCACAAATAAATTATTTACTTGAATATTTTTGATTTTCATAAATGATTTATGAACAAATTGATATTAGCAGTAAAAATGTCTATAATTAATGTAATACAATAGTAATAATACGTTACAAAATAAAAAAAGGTACATATATTTTTTTATTCACTCTCCCGTTTCATTTATTCCCATTATTTATGTGTTAAGATGACCTCATTTAACGCTGTTTCGTTTAGCGCTTGGTTTTCATTGGAACATATCCCCGTGTTAAATGAGGACTTACTGTAAGTAGGTAAAAAAATAATAATTAGGTGCCTATTTTAATGCTTTATTAAACCAAATTTCTTTCTGTAATGCCCACTTCTCATGCAATGTTGATTTTCTTATTGTAGGAGATGAGCAATGGTAGATTTTGATACACCAGTTATATTAGCAAGTCTACAATGGCTTGTATTAAATGACTGGTTTTTAATTTTATCTAGCAAAGCAATTTTACTTGAAAGTGTAAAATCATTTTCTGGCATCTTGGCAAAGATTTAAAAATTTTAAATAAAATCAACATTGTAAATGATTCTAGGTACATATTTACCTGTAGTAACAGTAGACTCTTAAGCAGATGCATACTTGCCAGAAGCATCAATAGATACCTGATTCACATCATGCCAGTGTTGCCGAATATTAGTGTACGTAGTGTTGACATACTTTCGAAAAATCTGTAAAATATGTCAAAAATTGCTAAATTCCTTTTCTGTTACTGTCCCAATTAAGTGTTTAAATTATGTATTAGTTTATTAGTGTGGTTTCCATTCTTTGAGATTTGGCCCAAAAAAGCAGCTGCCCCCAATTAACTGGTGGCCCAATTAAACGGAATTGACTCTAGATATTACATATTTAGAGTCTCTGGATTATCTTATTTTTCACAAGAATCATTAAAACACAAGACAGCAGATTAATCGCAATGCCCAATAGCTCAGCACTCCTGAAACCATATAGTATTTGCAGTGGCATATTTATATCTCCTGAGGCTTTAGGCATTAACAAATTTCAGGATTCCAGTGTTTATAAAAAAATAGTATCAATATACAGTTGAACTTTGAATCAACGGACCCCGAAACAACGGCTTCCGGAAGCAATGGACAAATTTTTAGATGATCTGAATGGAATTTTGGCATAGCAGACCAGAAATCGGCATAGTGATTTAAAAAAGTGTAAAGAAAAGCTCAAAGACTTAGTAATTAAATTTGATGTTGGCCCAGGCAAAGATAAGAAATATTGTGCATAAGCATAAACATATGAAAGTGTCTAAAAGTAATAAGTTCATCTGTACTATAGTTTTATACCGTGAAAAACAATACCTCGAAACAATGGACAATTCACATCAGTGGACCACCTCTCCCCCCTATTAGTCCATTGTTTCGAAGTTCATCTGTATATATATATATATATAATTTATCATCTAGTAAGTGGAGTAGGGGGAAAAGCTTTGACTATAGTCTCAGAATACGACATGAGCATAATCCGGGACGTCTGGTCACTTTAATTAAAACTGTTGAGCCTAGATATAAATAGGGGGAAAAGCTTTGGCTATAGTCTCAGAATACGACATGAGCACAATCCGGGACGTCTGGTCACTTTAATTAAAACTGTTGAGCCTAGATAAAAAATTATCTTACAAATTATCATCTTTTTTATTTGCATAATTATACACAATATATTATAATTTATACATAAACATATAAATTTAATAAAACTTTTATTTAAGCTGTTTTTTTATTCATATAAAATAACATTAATTCAAATGACTGTAATAGTAATGTTATTTTATATGAATAAGAATAGCAACTTAAAATAAAAGTTTTATTAAATTTATATATGTATTATAATCTTAAAATCTATGATTATAATATATTGTGTATAATTACGCAAATAAAAAAGATGCTAATTTGTAAGATGATTTTTTGTCTAGACTCAAGAGTTTTAATCAATTTAAGATTATAAATTATCTCTCTTAAATTATTTCATGCCTTTTTTATTTTGCTTATCTAATTCCATTATTTCAAATATTAAAGAAATTAAATACAAAGCATTAATGAAATTTTTTTGATTAAAGTTATTTGAATGAATTGAGACTTCCCACACTCATTGTGATTTTTTGTCTAGACTCAATAGTTTTAATCAATTTAAGATTATAAATTATCTCTCTTAAATTATTTCATGCCTTTTTTATTTTGCTTATTTAATTCCATTATTTCAAATATTAAAGAAATTAAATACAAAGTATTAATGAAATTTTTTTGATTAAAGTTATTTGAATGAATTGAGACTTCCCACACTCATTCTATTGTAGAGAAGCGATGTCGGGTAAAACGACGATGTCATCATCGTCGTCATACACCACGTGACATCCGGTTAAATTTTACTATTGGCTCTAGCACACCTGTAGTATACTAACCTTGGAATACCCCTGCTCTATGACGTATCGTCAGCAGTATGAGCAACTGAGCGAATTTGAGAGTGGACTCTTCGTACAAAACTGCGACAAACCTGCTGTCGACTTTTTTTTTACAACAGAGTGTATATCAACGATCATTGGTGTTGGCATATAAATTGTTGGCAGCCTCAAATTATGTAATCGCTACCACTTCTAAATAGTTAATTCTTGGTTCTGGTTTTATCGCTAATGAATTTTAATTCTCGTCTAAATTGATACTAAGTAAAGAATAGAGGAGAATGGGCTAGAGCGCTAGACTGAGACAAAAATGTTGTTTATGTTTTTATTTCTACTCTATTGTATGGAAATTTTGTATCTGTGATGTTATGAGATTTCTTATAATCTAGAGCAGTGGTTCTCAACCACTGTGCCGTGGCATACTAGTGTGCCGCCAAACCTTTGACAGTGTGCCGCGAGAAATTATGAATGAATTGTATGAATCATATACAGTACAGTATATTAATAGTGAAATGTAGTTGGCTAGGTATCCCTTTTGCGGTCGAACTACTGTATCGATTCCTATAAATAGGGTATCATTTAAAAAATCTAATCCTCGAATTTCTACGACAGCCAAAATTTTTTGTTGTTATTCATAATTTAAACATTATTATAAGGAATAAAAATAAAATTATAGTGTCTCTAAAAAGACAAAATCCGCAGGTGGCGCTATAACTTAATAAAAGCTGCCATTTAATGAATCAATGTATGAACCCCCTGTGGGTTAAGGGGTTAGAATATTCCCACCGTCTGATCACCTCGTACCATTTAGTGGTTGTCGCGTCCTTCACTGGGGTTTCATTCGCGGGTCCCTACACGAAACCGGGACTGTTGGCGGTGCCCAAATCCGTCCCTGGGTCTGCGATGGGACCCCATACGGACACCGGACCGCCTGGCGGGCATGCCCACCTCGCACTATATTTCGTACCAACCTCGTTTTCAGAGGAAAAAGCCCCAGCTAGAACCTCCATATTAATCACGTGAAAAAAAATATGTCTGAAATCTGAATATAATAAATAAGAAGTAATATAACAACCTATTAATAAAAATTTGTTGTTAAATCTAAATTATTATTTAAAATATTTAGGACTGCCGCCATATTTTAAAATATTAAAATGTGTTCCTCAACAGAAAAAAGGTTGAGAACCACTACCTTAGCGTATTGTGCAGTATGCATTTTATAATGTAGACAAGATTCAATTTGCATTTTCGAATAAACTATTTAAACAGGCTTATCCACAAAAGCGCTTAAGATTTTGCTAAAGTTTTCGACATCATATTTGTGAGTTAGGCTTTTCAATATTAATGAATATTAAACTAAAATCGTGAAAGACTTAAGAATATTAGTAAAGAAATGAGGATAGCTTTATTTAGTTTAATTTTAATTTTTTTTTAATTTTTTTTTTATAGCTTTTATTAGATCTGACATTACTCTAATCTGCAAAAGAATTAGCTCAGGCATCGCATTAAAATGATTTTAAAATGTTCTATTTTTCTAAAGTTAGGTTGACACGATCAGAGCACCCTCGGACCGAGTTCGCTCGTACATTGCGCGCGCATCCACTGGGACTGCTTCATCAGAGTAGAGTAAACTGGGATCGCAACCAAAATACTCGGACTTTAAACTTCCAATCTGCTGCCACTCGGGCAGCAGATTGTATGGCAGCAGATTGGAAGTTTAAAATGGCGGAAAGGACTAAACCAGTGGTTCTCAATCTTTTTTTTCCCCCTGTACATTTGTTTGCTACATTAAGTGGGCCGCAACATGCTAATATCAGCAGTCAGCAACTGGTTGGTGTCACGTGAAGAGAGTCTGATTTCTAAAAAATCGCCTCCAAAAAACTCGAGTTCTCAATTCAGGAATGCCATAGGTCAGTATTTTCCAAACTGACCTATGACCTGTAAAATTTTATGAGTGCATTAAATTCTAATTTTTCCAGATTTAAAAAAAAATTTTAATATCAGAATTTTTATTTTTGATTGTGGGTGAAGAATTCCGAGCTTTCATTAAATTCATGACTGTGCGTTCAGGGCCGCAGGTTGAGAATGGCTGGACTAAACGATTGCATAAGTGGAGCGAAGCTGAAACTATTAGTTTCGTAGAACTGTACAAAGAGGAAGAATGCTTGTGGAATGTGAAATTAAAAGATTATAAAAATAAGGATGTTCGCGAATCGGCAGTTTTGAGAATAGTAAACAACATGAATTTATCAGAAGTAGGCCCGGACGAAGTACTGAAGAAAATTAATAATATCAGAAGCACGAGATCCGCCATTTCACATCAGACTACAGGACCAAGTGCACTCGGAACATGTAAACGAACTTAAAACTTGGTCCGAGTACTCTCGAACTGAGTTCATCTCCGAACGAACTCGGTCCGAGTGTGCTCTGATCATGTCAACCTAGCTTAAAAGAGTTATTTACAATTCTTAAGAATATATGTTTTTAATTAAATAACAATAAAAAAAGCATTAATGTGTAATGCATAATTATTTAAAAAAATACATGTTCATGCATATTTTTGTTATATGTTTTATGATATAGTGTTCCGCAAATTTTCTTTACAATCAAGTGTTCCGTGACTTCTAAAGATTAAGAACCACTGCTTTAAATACTTAAAATGGGTTATAAAATTTAAAAAAGTAAACCTGAAAAAATATCTAGCATCCTAACTTTTCTTATGACCATCAGATGTACTGAATCAATTTTGCATTGACCTTTTTTTTTTTTGCTAAACGGTACCACAGATTCAAAAAGCGGGATTGTCCTGGCTAATCTGGGACAAATGACCACTTTATTAAAGAGCAAAATGTTAATTCGAAATCGATTAATTCAAAGTACAGTACTCTCAGTACAGAATTCACTATTATATAGTATTTCACAAACTATTTGCTAGCCTTAATGATCAATGTTCAAATAGATTATTATAAAATATAGATGAACAATATAACAATTAAACAAAAAATTATTTTTGTATTTTAATGGAGTATTGTATGTGTACTATATATCGATTATATATTGATACATTGTAAAGTATGTTTCACAATGGTATCAATCAATTAGATTATAATTTATTTTATGTATAGATCTGTGTCACACTGCTAAATATCTAAAAGAATAAGAATTAAAACTTTTTATGATAGTTATATATCCTCATATATTATATTTAGTATTAAAATATTTTTATACTATATATTCAGAAATTGCTTCTTTTAACAGTATTATCTGGACAAAAAGTTAAAAGTTAAATTTACAATCAAATGTTCCGTGACTTCGAAAGATTAAGAACCACTGCTTTAAATACTTAAAATGGGTTATAAAATTAAAAAAAATAAACCTGAAAAAATATCTAGCATCCTAACTTTTCTTATGACCATCAGATGTACTGAATCAATTTTGCATTGACCTTTTTTTTTTTTTTTATATGTGATAATCAAAATCTAGATTCAATAAAATTACTTATATTCAAATCATAAACTCTAATAAAAATATAACTTTTAAAATTTATTCTTAAAATGATTTTTGAAATATACCTTCAAAAGGATTCAAACTATTCAGTCCAATATTGTCCCGTTTCAAATTTGCAGATGAAGATTTTTTCTTTTTAGTTTGTTCTATTAGTGCTAACCATTCTTTCTATAATAAATTTAATTATTATTAATGTATTAAAAAACTAAATAGAAATTTAAAAAATTTTTAAACAAATTTTTACCATAAAGTTCAAAATTTTAAAAATCCAGCACTTTTAACAAAACATACATTTACTGTTGGAAATGCATATTTTGCATATAAATTCTGGATTTATTTTAATCTTTAAATTTTAATTATTTATAAAAATAACAATTTAGGTAATTTAAAACATAAATTATAGATCTAAACTGAACTTTTAATATAGCACTGAACTAAGATATGAAAGTATATTTAATTAAAAATTATCAAGAGAAAAAATAAATTTGTTTGTTTTTTATTAATTGCAACTCCTAACATGCTTGTGATGTACACACATTTTGTTTCATGAAAATCTCAGTTCTTAAAACAAGATATATTTATAGAAATATCCTTGAAGACAATTTTTTCCATGAACATGACTGATGCTCACACAAAAAATTTAACATATATCAATAATTGATAATACTTAGTGTATTATCAATTGTATTGAAAATGATTGTACATATATGACAATTCACATCACAGGCACTAGGAAAATCCTTAATTAATACAGAAGCATGATTGTTGAAAAAAGTATGATTGGAAACTGTAGTTTAGCTGGCATGATTTTAATTTCAACCTGAGAAGAGGCCAATATTGGGTCAGTGTGAAAAATTACTGACTGATGCATGTTTCATATCTTTTGTTAAAAAGAAGAAACTCCCAAGCTTTAGAATAGCACGATGATTTAAATTCATTTTTAAATCACATTTCTATTTACGATGGATACAAAATACTTCAGCTTTAATGATGATGAAGATACCACTACAAGTTACACTTAAATTTCTAATAGATGTGTAAAACTTGAGTTACAATTGCATTGAGATTTATATTTGATGATTTTGAGAATTTTTTCCTCTAGAAGCATGGTGTTTTGTTTGTCATTTGTCTCAAGCATTTAAAGAACAATTCACATTATTAAAAGTGAATTGTATATTCAGGCACTAATTAAAGCTTTGGGAATTGTATCAAGCAATGAGCAACAAGTACCATTTCAGCACAGTGCAAATATTCTTCATATCTGCTCAAAGGAACTTTAACGTCTTTCTCTTATTTAAAGGATATTTCATGAAATGATCTTAAGTTCATTGGCCACAAAAAATATCAAATTGTTCTCTCTGCTCAATAATAAGACATATTGACAACATATAAAATCATATTTGCATATTATATAGGTTTTCTTTTTAACTTCTCTTGGATTCAAAAACATTCCAATTGTTTAATTTAAATAAATGGAAGGCATTTTATATCACTATAGTGGAAATGCTTTGATCACAAGAGAAAAATACAGAAATGTTTAATATAAATCTTTAAAATAAAATTTTATACTAATTAATTTAAGAACTGATAGAGCTCTATCTGTTTTTCACAGCATTCGAACTTTTAAGCAATATATACAAAAATTCAGATCTTAATTTTAATATTTCCTGCAGCAATAAAAGGGAGCAGGATAAATATGGCACTGATGTATCTATTAAAATATTTTACATAAAAACATATGTATTAGCTAATGAAATATCCAATTCAATATAAGAAAACATAAAAAATACAATCATATATTGCACGTTGACTTAACATAACATATAATTATTTTATGACAGAACATATACAGTATATATCTAAATAAAAAGTACTAATTTGAATTAAGCAGAGCTATATCCATCTGACTGATTTGTAAATTCCATGAATTTTTTTAAAACTGATCCATATAACTGCCTTTAATGATTATCAGGACTAGGATGTCACATTCTAAATAAGAATAAAATATTTTCATTAATAATAATTGAAACTAAAGGAGTATTGTACAAATTAAGTAAATTAACAAAAATTCTAACAAACCTCAATTTTACAGTTGTTTTGCACTGCTCTCCAAATATTCTTTTTTTTCTTCAGTAGGAGTCTCTACATCTATTAATTTAAAATATGAAAAATAGAAATATTTCAATAAACTCTTGTATAATTTACTTAAATTTAATATTTACTAAAATAAAAACCAGATAATTCTAGTACAGTAGGTCTTCGTTTAATGTTACTGCACTTAATATATTTTGCTCTTATGTTTGCAAGCAAAAACAATTAATTAAAAAGTTTTAAAGGCAGTTAAATAAAAATCTTTTTTTCCTTGCATAAGAGATAGAAAACGAGTTTGAAATTTACAACTGTAGGAAACCAGATAACCATATTTTATATAAGCATTTACTCAAGTATATAATACTGTACTCATTTTCTATGATCGGTGAATTCACTTAATATATTTTGCTCTTATGTTTGCAAGCAAAAAATATTAATTAATTAAAAAGTTTTAAAGGCAGTTAAATAAAAATCTTTTTTTCCTTGCATAAAAGATAAAAAACGAGTTTGAAATTTACAATTGTAGGAAACCAGATAACCATTTTTTATATAAGCATTTACTCAAGTATATAATACTGTACTCATTTTCTATGATCGGTGAATCAAACTATATTGCAATAAAATAATCAGTTGGATTTGCCACATGGAAACACTTAGATTTCCACCTTTAATTCAGAGATTATAATCTAAGTGTTGCCACATGGAAATCTAAGTGTTTCCATGTGGCAACACTTAGATTATAATCTCTGAATTGATTTAAGATCCCACCCCTTAGAAAATTTATATAAAGAATCTGAAACAAATTCCTCTATCCCCTTCCTTTATAATTCGGTTGATATCCATAAGTTTAGGTGACACGAGATAGCACCACTATTAGAGAATGATTGAGAATTAATGCTGCCCACCCCTTAGAAAATTTATATAAAGAATCTGAAACCAATTCCTCTATCCCCTTCCTCTATAATTCGGTTGATCTCCATAAGTTTAGGTGACACGAGATAGCACCACTATTAGAGAATGATTGAGAATTAATGCTAAGAAAAACTAATCATAAACATAACATCTATAAATTTTAGAGTGCATTTATTAGAGAATAATTTTCTTTCCTATAAATCTTGATTTAATATAACTGTTATATAATATTTTCCAATTAAATTTTACAATTAAATAATGCATTTCATTCCGTAATTAAATAATACAGTAATAATAAGATGAAAATTACCAAATAGTATTCATACAGTACTAATATCAGAAACAAAACATTCTAGGAACATAACCTTGACTTATAACACTAAGCCTATGGAATTTTTGGTTTCAGTTAAAGTCACGATTTTCAGGAATCTAACCTCGATGTCAAACGAATACCCACTGTATTTATATTTTCATTATTGATATATTTATATGCTAGATCCTGATTATAACAAAAATATAAATATGATAATTATTTACAAAAATGCATACAAAAACAAAGCTCTAAACAGAATAAAATACTTTATTAACAGAAACGTTTGACCTTATCAGTAGGTCAACTTCAGCTGCAATCTACTGATAAGGTCAACAACGTTTCTGTTAATAAAGTATTTTATTCTGTTTAGAGCTTTGTTTTTTGTGTGCATTTTTGTGAGTATAACAGGATGGCTTTAAAGTTCTTATGATAATTATTTAATATGAAATATGATTTGTCTTCAAAAATTTTAATAGTTTGTTAAAGAGATAAACTAAAATATAAATAATTAAAAAAAATATATAGTACTTTATAATTGAAAATAATACTGTAACTCAAATCATATTGTGATTCTTAAAATAGCCTAAATATAAATTAAAATAAAATATTTTAAATGCCTCATCTTTTTTTCCTATCACAGGCTTATAAGCAAATATTGTGCTAATCAAATATTAATCTAAATATTTCGTACTAAGATTCATATTTAAGAAATCAACACTTTTCCATTTTTGAAAGCAAATAAGAAGTATAGTATGCTTAACATATTTTGTAATAATTTTATGGAAATTAATTTTCTTTTACAAAATAATAATTTATATATATATGTAGTGTCCTAAGTAAATGTATAATTATATATGTAAATAGGAGAGTACAATCTTGTAAATAAATAGAGAGTTTCCATCCTTTAATCTATAACTTATAAAATATCGATTGTATATATACATCTGCTTTCATTTAAAAGATAAAAGTAATATTTAAGATTACAATATAGAATGTTGTTTAAATTCAATATGGTAAAGTCCTCATATTATATTTTTTATATTCTGCCTTTCTGTGGGACCCTAAAGAATATAACCTAATAATTATTAAGAATATAACCTAATATTTATTTTTGTCCTTTAGCATTAAGTGACAAATTATTTTAAAGAATTTTTCATACTAATTTCAAAAATATTTTTATTTTATGCATATGTTTATTCATATACAATATTAATGTATTCTGTAGTGTTAATAGGGCCGGCTCTATGGTTGTTGGCGCCCTGGGCAAGCTGAATTTCGGCACCCTTTTTAAGTATAACTATAAAAATTTTCACAAGGAAAAAACCAAACATATAGAAATGAGTTTATTACCTGGGTTGTTTTTTAATAAACAATGAACAATAATAATGTTTTTCTCAACTAGTATTTGGAGAGTATGAACAATTAGTCTGTCTAAAACATTTTTTTCTAGCGTTTAGATCAGCAAATCTTTTCATGACACTTTCTATATTTATATTCTTTGCAATATCATTTTCTATAGACAAAATTGCCAAAGAATTCGTTCTGTCTTGAGACATGGAGGACCGTATGTTTTTATTATACTTTAGTTTACTAAAGCTTATAAATACATATTTACGGTCACAGTAATAGATATTGTAAGCATTATTCTTAATGCAACCCACAGATTTGGCATGATATGTAATTCATTAGTGTTTATGAGCCTAATTTATAATATATATAGATCATTATCTGGATCATGGGTACCACTCATCATTTATAATATATATAGATAAACTTGCTTTTTTCCATGTTAAAAACGTCAGATTGAAAAAATATTTTATTTATTATTTTCACTTTTTCTTTTGAAGATCTTTGATGGCGCCCCTAAGCTCATGGCGTGCCCCGGGCAACTGCCCGAGTTGCTGGTATCTTGAGCCGGCCCTGAGTGTTAAGTTCTGTTATCTTTACTATAGTAGACTCCCGATTATCTGGATAATAATAATAATAATAATTAAACATCATTTTCGGGTTGTAGATTAACCAGGAGTAATCTACAACCCGAAAATGATGTTTAATTATTAATGTTTCATGTTTCTGTGATTTTTAAACTCCCGAGAGTGATTTTTTTATTATATCTTAGAGAGTGTGATCAAAATTAGAATCAAATTAAAATTTTTCAATAATTTCTTGCTGTAAATAAATTAATTCTTTCATTTTCAATAAATAATAGATCATTTGAGTATCTGTATGCATGCAATTTATTTATATTTAATATTAAATGCATATTGTCCATAATTTGGATTTTTTGAGTAATTTGAAGATTATCTAGGGAAATTAATTTCATTTTTATTGAAGATATTTTTCATTATTGTTTTTGTCTCATCTATTAATTCCCAATTACCTAACATTGACAGAAGTGATACTTAACCATCATTAGTAATAATAATATTAATTTATTGGATAATGTGCATTTAAGTGACATATTTTAGACAAATTGAAGTTAAAATTGTTGTTATTAATCAGGATAATGACCTAAATTATGTTTTCATTTAGAGTAGAGCCTGTTAGGGATGGATAAGATACATGAAATAGAACTTTTGTCTTGAAGTAACATTATGTATGATGTTTTTGATAGCAAGATAAAGAACTCATCCTTTAAGAAAAAATGGCCCAACAAAATATTTTGCATCCAGTTCTATAAATTTTCAAATTGATGCTGATTTCAAGGTTCTTAGATGCATTCTATCATCAAACAAGGTGATTTGCAAAAATAATCTTTGAATTATTATATCTTAAGCAAATTTTTAAGTACTTCTTGCTTTTTGATTTTACTTAGAAGTGCATTTGTCAGGATTTAATGTGATGCCAACTTCTGTCAATCTTTATAGTACAGAGTGAAGTATTTCATTGTGTTCCTTAAGGGTAGCACTGCAAACCAATATATCGTCTACATTTACTTGGATGCCATCTAATCCCTGTAGGATCTGTTGCATTCTCTTTTGGAAGTATTCTGGAACTGCATTGATTCCAAAAGGTAGTATTTTGAATTTGAACCTTCCAAATGGAGTTATAAAGGTTGTAAGAAGTTGTGATTCAGGATCCAACTCATACTGCCAGAAACCATGGTTTGCATTCATTTTTAAGAAATATTTTGTTTTTCCTAGTCTACCCAAAACATTTTCTGTGCTCAGCATTGGATGAACTTCCCTTTGAATGTATTTGTTCAGATGTACATAATCCAGGCATATTCTGATTGTGCCATTAGGTTTAGGCACCAGTACTAATCCTGAACACCAATCAGTTGGCTCCTCCATTGGTTCGATGACATCAAGTTGAATTATATTATACAAATTAGCTTTTATTTTGTCCAATATTGGTATTGGAATACCCCGTGCCCGCAGTTGGTCTATTATGTGCCCATGACAAGATTTCTAGAAAATTAATTTTAAAATATCATTTTTTAACTTTTCTTATTCAAATGAAAATAATTTTAAAATAAGTAGTAATAATTTTATTTCCATCTGTTTTATTAGTTTGAGTTTACTGCAAATCTACTAAAATAGCGTTTCTATCTTCTGAACGAGAATTGTAATTTACAAAATTATAAAAAATAATAACTAAAAATGTAGTCAAAATGGTTTCAACATGTCCAGACTTAGCACAAAAACCTTTGATCTACCGACAGCAGTTGACACGATCTGAGACTGCTGGAAAATACTCATGCGAACTCAGCTTGCATCATTCAAATTCGTGCTGAAATGTGTACATATGACGACGACGCAACGGTATATTATGATTGTAAATTGATATTAACGACTGAATTGTGTGTATTATCTGTTGAATAGTTGTTTCCAATAATTCACAAATTTATTAAAGTTATTTTTGGATAAAAATATTTATTTATAACAACAAAAAAAGAACTCTACTTAACATGTCTGAAGCAGGAGCAAGTAAAACGGCCACGTTTTTACAACTTCCAAAACGAATGGGAAGAAGAATATTGTTTTGTGGAAATAAAGGAAAATGCCGTATGTCTTCTGTGCAATCGCAACATAACAACAAAAATATATAATACTGAACGACATTATAAATTAGAACATAAAAACTTTCATCAAAAATATATGCCAATAATATCATAAGAAAAGAAAAATAAATACTTAAAAAAGGGATTAGTGAGTCAGAAATCATTGTTTAAGAAATTAAAGAATAAATCAAAAAATGTTATTATGGCATTGTTCAAAATTGCACATTTTCTTTTCAACAACAAGAAATCACATTTAAACGGAGAATTATTTAAAAATGCTTTACTTGCTGGTGCCAATTTTCTCTTTGATAGTTTTTCCAATTAAAAAAGATTTACAAAATGACGTGCTTTGAAATTTATGAATATGGACAAGACATTTTGGAAATTGTTGATTTATATAATTATCCAATATTAAAAAATTGTGCACTGAAGCTAAAATCTTTTTTGGATCGATTTATCTAAGTGAAACCACGCTTTCTTCAATGAAATTTATAAAAAATAAGTTTAGATCATGTCTTTTGGATGAAAATTTGAATGATTGTTTAAGAATAGCAGTATCAAATTACAATCATGATTTTGAAAAATTGTGAAGACATACAGTATAAACCTTCTCATTAAAGAAGATAATAGCATTTTTTATATTTATATATTTTATATATGTGAAATTGTTATTTGTTTACTTATTATTTACCATTTATCTACCATGAACTATAATGATTTTATTATATTATTGTAACACTAATGCATTTCTCTATTCTATCTGCTACCCATCTAAAAAAAGGTGGGTAGCAGATAGAATAGAGAAATACATTTTTACATTTTTATATTTTTACAGCACCCATCGCGCTGTAAAAATTTTTCGTTGTGCACTTGCTTTCAAAAAGGTTGGCCCCCACTGATATATAGTATGGCACTTTAACACATCCCAATCCTTTGAATAACTCTGGATATGTTTCCATTGGATTAAATGACATCTTTGGTTGTCCGACGGCTTTTATAGAATCGATGTTTGTGCATCGTAAAATATCAATTCTCTCACATGTGTCTCTGTCGAGTAGAGATTGTCCTAGACCCTCTATCATGTAGATGTCGACTATTTTCGATTTTCCTCAATAAGAGATTATTTCCCGGAAGTATCCATGTGTTTTCATAAGTATCTGATTTGCATTAAATATTCTCCTTTTGGACTTTAATAGTCGTTCTTCATTGAAGAATGTATGATAGATCTTACTTGAGATGCATGTCATGTCAGCACCTGTGTCTGCCTTGAAAGTGTTATGGCAGTTAGCAATTTTAACTGTTACTTTCCTACTCCATTAGTTCGGATTTACAGTTTTCTTTTCCTCTTCAGCTGTCCCAATAAATGTCTCTCTTATTTCACTAACACAATGAACGTTGTTTTCCGATGAATTCTTATATACTTTAGCAAAGTGGCCTTTCTTTTTGCATTTATGATCTATGATCAGATTACTTTTGCAGCTGGACACTGGCCATACGAATGAGGATTTCCATCGCATTTACTGTACTGTTGTTTTTTCTCTGTTCTCTCCTTTTTTTACTCCTTTTACATTTTTCTTGAAGAAGTCTTTCTTCTTTTGTTGTCTTGAAATGATGTGATCCACTTTGGCTTTAATGGTAGCCCGATCCGTTGGCAATTGTGGGAATTGCTGTTTAATTTGTTCACTTTGTCGGAATAGTTGTGTTGCAATTTCCAAGGTTAAATCATTATGGTGATTTTGCGATCACCAATTCCAACAATGATTCTATCCTGAATCAAATCATTTTTCAAACCGCCATAATCACAGTGCTCGGCGAGTGCATGTAGAGTGGTGACGAATTCGTCTACTGATTCTCCCTCCCATTGAAAACATTGGTTGAATTGTGAACATTCGTATATGGTGTTTCTTTTTGGTATAAAATGTCTGTTGAAAGCTGTTACTACAGTCTCATATTGTCTCTTTGTTCCTCTGTAAGGTTTAGTATTAGAAGAACATCTTCTGCTTGTGATCCCATACAATGAATAAATGCAC
The DNA here is from genome assembly GCA_000484575.1 of Olivierus martensii. NCBI lineage: Eukaryota > Metazoa > Arthropoda > Arachnida > Scorpiones > Buthidae > Olivierus > Olivierus martensii. Next base: position 34,803 of record AYEL01080500.1, read on the forward strand.
TTATTTGCTGTGTTACAGGTTTTAAATGGAGACCCAATGCTTCTTGATAACGTTGGAACTGATTGAGCCAATGTGACCATTCACTTGCCCGTGAAAAGTAGAATTGTTCAGGCGATTGCCACATGCTTTGTTCTATTTTCGTTAAATTCGGATATTTCAAAGAAAGGCATTGCAAGATTGTTAAATTTTTTTTTAAAGATTTTCTTTTGTAGATCTAATCCTCTGAGTAATAAAACTACAATGTCCCTTTGTAAAGATTGCATTGTCGACAATGGCTGATGTAAGTCCTTTGTTCATAAACCTTTTCCAAGTAGTAGTTGTGGAGACAGTTCCCTTTCTTTTTTTCTTTTTTCATTTTTTACATACCTTGACAGATGATTCTTTTCTTAAATCGATCCCACTCCTGACACTATGTCTTGTTAGTTGTCCTGTATTAGATGCAATAACAACAGAGACAAACAATGTGTGACTAATGTGGTTCTATTCTACCCACCAAGTGCCTCACCCTTGGTACAAAGATGTTCACCAACATAAAGTGGCACCCTCTCTTGGACAATGGTTACAATTAACATAGTACAACACAATTTTAAATTATAATAAGAAAGTATTTTTCCATTATTTTAATCAAACCATAGAATTCAGAACATTAGTTTATTAATTACACATGAGCTCTCAATCTTCAACTTTCACAAAATAAAAGAACAATTTTCAAACAACCTTATTATCAAAGTTATAAATAAAAAACCAGAGTAAGTCAAATGTGCACAATTCTCTATTCTGTGAAGTAATAATGCATGCAATATGGAGAATTGACCCAATTACCCTAAATTAGAGCTGGAATATAAATTGCTTTTAATCACAGCAGAAGTAGTGTGTTTAGATAATATTTATGAAGATATATCAAAAAACAGATGTCTTAAAACTGATTATGCAGAGCAAAAAGTTTTCAAGGTTAAGTTTAATTCTAAAAAAAAACCATAAAAATTCACATTTTCTGTTTTCTAGTCTAGTATTCACAATAATAAGTGTATATATTGCAGAAATTCTTATTTGCTTTGAGTATAATAATTATACGTTAAAAATTAAACTTGATAAAGTCATAAAAGCAATTGTGTATTCGAAAAACTTTGGTGAGTATAATTATCCACTATGTACCACCATTCTACTTTCCTTTACTATATTCTTATCAATGATTCTTATGACAAACTACATGTGCATTGGAGCCATGGCTAATGTTGCTGCCGAACCAAAAATTTTCAGATTAGAAAATTTAAAAAATGGATCAAAACATATCAAAGTTGGCAAATTTTAGTGTCTTGATTTTTATTAAGTTAAAAAAAAGCCTGTTATTAAAAGTATAGTTTAAACTTTTATCTTTATTTAGTTAAATAAAGCAAACAAAAATAACAAATCCTTTCTCATAAGTATCTGTATTGATTGAGTAACATAAATGGCACTAATAATTATGTCAATTGAAAAACATTTATCATCATAATTAGAAAATGAAAATATATATATGTAAAATATGTGAACATGTTAGTGAGATAAAAAATATTTAATGGGATAATTTATTAAAATATTTAAATGTATTATATTCATTATATGTACACATTTATTACTCTAATTCCTTAATTATTAATTAACTCCATCTCCTCCTCCTCTAAAAAAAATTATATTTATATATTTTTATATACTCAATACTTATGGGGGCCAATTTATTTCAGTTTGCAAGGGCCAGTAAAATTTTCCAGTCCACTGTTGGACAGCACCAATATGATATAAAAAATAATAAGAAAAACATAGCTCTAATACATCAGCTTACTCTAAAGACTTTATAGTTAAATATGATGATGCTAAAAACATCGATTCATTCTTCCATGTAGTGATCTAATTTTTACAAAGTCTGGAATATTTATTTTCACTGCCAAAATGAGTCTAACATCAGGGACAAGGATTCTATCCTCAATGCCTGGGAATTCCTGATTAACCAATGCACTGATGGCTTTTGAAATTCCACAAATTTCGACATTAATAATTACCACAGTATCTCCTTTACTTTTATTGTATGGCATTTATTATTTTATTACTTCAAATGTACAACTTACTTGGTCTTTTCCTTTTGTAACTTCCCTGGATGCTAACATTATGATTTATATTTGTTTGCAAAATGTTCCACTCCCTTTTCTATTAACATTCACTTTCCCTATGCAGCTGAAGAGGGACAGTCTAATTGAAAGTGCTCTTACATCTGTAATTTTCTTTTAAAGATGTGATATATTAGTCAAAATTTGATTTTGTAGATTATACTTAATGAAATGTGAATTTAACAATCTATTTATGTATTTCTTCAAGAAAGTTAAATGTCTGCTAATTTGGTATAAAGTTGTCATATTTAAATAGTTTATCATTTGGAGAATTATTCTTATGATCTTTTAAAATTTCATGAAAATGGTATTTTGATTTGTGTTGTTTCATATTGTATTATGTTTATCAGAAATAGATATATGACACAAATTGCAATTATGTTCTAATATCAATAAATTATTGATTTATTTATAATAAATTAATAAATATTTAAAAAATTTTTGAACAAGTCCTTAAAATATTAAACAAAAACTATTCATTATTTATTGTTAAAGTATAAGCTAATAGCAAGAAAGCTTTTTATAAAACATAATTATTATAAGATAGAGGCTAAATCTAAGTAATATTGATAGCAAACAAATGTAGATGTGACTGCAAGATAAAAAAATTTAAAAATAAGCTAAATGAGCATAAATAAATAAATAACTATAAAGGAAATATCTATCAGAATGCAATCTTCTGTTTTAAATATGAATTCAAAGGACCTTTATATGATGAAGAGCTGGGTTTAAGATAATCAATAACCTCATCCTCTTCTGAATCAATAGCATCATCTGAGTCAAAAATTTGCACCAATGTTCTATTGTCTACATGGTCTACAAAAAAAGAATGAGAAAGAAAAAAAATAATATAAAATACTTAAATTGAAATTTTAAGCCTAGTGCAGACCTATATACATTTGTTAATAAGTAATATTTGCAAAACAGTTTGAATTTAAGTTTTATCCATGTTTGCTAACTCTTTCAAATTGTTTTCTTTAATCAATAAATAATCTGCAAACAAAAATCTGATATTTTGGTCATTCTTTTGTTTAGTTATCCAATTAGAAAAGAAAACAATAAATAATGTATGTGTTTGACAACAAATCATTCCATTTAGCCTGTTTTCATCTACTAACAGGGGAGATAATTTAACAAATGAATGAAAAATACAAATCAACAAAATGAAATAAAAATGGAAATTATATATACACTGTCTTGTTTGTCTTTTGTATCTGAAAATTATATACAGTGGTACCTTGGTTAATGACGAGTGGTTGAAAGAAAAAATGTCTTGGTTAACGACACAAATAGATCATAGCGCTATCTAACAGAGTTACATTTTTTTATAAATTTACCAAATAATTAATTTTTTATTTATTAATAATTAGCGTACAATGTGTAATATTTCTGAATGAAATCAAACTATGTAATGATGAAAGTAATAACAAATTAATAGAAATCAATGTAATGATGACTTTTCAATATTGCATCATTATACCCACGTGATAACCATAGATTAAACATCCGTCCAGGTTTTCTATATTCGCTTTTTCGTTTTTCAAAAAATAAATTCGAATTACATTTTTCAATTTCATCTTTATTAATTGAAGAGATGGACGTTTCACAAAGAAAAAAGAATGTGCATTTTGTGCGGAGAAGCAAAACAAATGAAGTGTCTCCCTTCAGATTTCCCACAAACAAAGCAAGGTAAGCTTATTTAATCATTTATGTATATACTGTACTGTATCTATTAATATTTGATAATAGCAAAATAAAAGGACATAATTATTCATTAAGTAATTTAGAAATAGTTATTGTTAAAATTTGGTATGTACTAATACCTACTAAATAATAGAATAATACATAAAACATGGCATAGTGAAACTCAACTGAATAACGTTTCCTTTACTTTTTAGATACAAATTATGGGAGATTTCTATTAAAGAAAAGATAAATGATGTTAAACTGGATAATTTGAAACAACAATTAACGTACCTTAAACTGGGGTGATTTAGGCCCATTAGGATGGCTTTGGCCCAATTTTGGAAACGTGTTTCTGTTTTAAATTTATCACCAATTTTTAAAGATGTCATAAAAAACTATTTCCAACGTCGAAACTAATCATTTAGCATTCGACATTACAATAAACTTCCATTCAACTTCAGTTATCTTGCGTTTGAAAACATCCATATGCAAAGCTGTCATCCCTATTTTGCCACTGGACTCGTTCAGTTAGCGCACGCGTACTTGCGTCGATGGTTGCAGTATCACCAACACAGATGCGAAACTATCCCACGTGACTGGAAACATGTACGTCACAAATCGATTTTAGCGCCATATAATAGAGTTACATTTTTTATAAATTTACCAAATAATTAAGATATTTATTATTTGGTAAATTATTTATTTGTAATATTTCTGAATGAAATCAAACTATGTAATGATGCCTTTTCAATATTGCATCATTATACCCACGTGATAACCATAGATTAGACATCCCATCCACATGCTATTGTTGTTTCTATATTCGCTTTTTTGTGTTTCAAAAAATAAATTCAAATTACATTTTTCAATTTCATCTTTATTAATTGAAGAGATGGACACTTCACAAAGAAAAAGAATGTGCATTTTGTGCGGAGAAGAAGCCAAAACAAATGAAGTCTCTCGCTTTAGATTTCCCACAAACAAAGCAAGGTAAGCTTATTTAATCATTTATGTATATACTGTACTGTATCTATTAATATTTGATAATAGCAAAATAAAAGGACAATTATTCGTTAAGTAATTTAGAAATAGTTATTGTTAAAATTTGATATGTACTAATACCTACTAAATAACAGAATAATACATAAAACGTGGCATAGTGAAACTCAACTGAGTAACATTTCCTTTACTTTTTAGATACAAATTATGGGAGAATTCTATTAAAGAAAAGATAAATGATGTTAAACTGAATAATTTTAAACAACAATTAACATTTCCTATGTAAAACTGTAAGTCGCTTTTAAGAGAAAGAGTTATACTGTATATAGTTGTTTGAAATTAATTGTATTCGTTGATTGTACCTAACTATAATTCCAAAGAATAAAGTATTTATGTTTATTTCTTGTTGTTCTGATTTAAATTACATTAAGCTTCATAAATTAATAGTTTACTTATTTAAAATAATTGTGAGGATAACATGATTAAAAATAATAATGTAAACATCGAAAAAATAAAATTATTCCAAACAAACAAAAAAAAACCCACCGGTTTTTAAATCGTGATAAAATTTGGTGCTGTAAAATGATGTCATCAAAGGTGGTCACGTGATAAGATATCGTCATACGATATCGGTAGAATGACGTCATCATCTATAGCGCCATCTCAGCGGGTTCATATATAGAAAAAATTTTGATTGGTTTAAGTGTATCACGTGACTTTAAAAAGTTTCCATTACAGGTATAGGAAGCTTCCCATCTGTGGGCATGAACCTCTTTTCAAGGGCGAAAGCACTTTACAAGGTAGTAGAATTGCTTATATTATCTTTCGTTATAACCAATTCTTCCAGAATGACTTCTATAAAAAATTCTTCCAGCCGAGATTTATTCCGGGGTAGTCACATGAGTCTCTTTACCAACAATATACTTACATTGTAAAGCCTTTCTGTCGTGTCCATTCTTCTTCCTGTCGTTGTTAAAAAAAAAACGAGAGAGAGACCGACCCAATCTTCAATTCTGGTAGTCTTTCCGCCAAAGTCTGCAGCTTAACCTCCCTGAGTGAGGGTACATTTCTAAAAAAAGATAGAATTTGTTGAGGTTCTTCATATGAAAAATAGTGTTTAACAGTTGAATCCATTCGAAAAATTTTGATGATGTAGGAATTTCAAACGTAACATATTCACGCATCCATCCATCCTTGCATTAAAGGAATCTTTACTCCATTAAAAAATAATTATCTTGTATTATTTATCTTAAATGCCTCAATTTTTTTAATCAGACTGCTGCCCTTTTCTGGAAATGTTTTCGATTGTAAATTTTTTTCAATAATAAAAATAATAATGTAAACATCGAAAAAATAAAATTATTCCAAACAAACAAAAAAAAACCCACCGGTTTTTAAATCGTGATAAAATTTGGTGCTGTAAAATGATGTCATCAAAGGTGGTCACGTGATAAGATATCGTCATACGATATCGGTAGAATGACGTCATCATCTATAGCGCCATCTCAGCGGGTTCATATATAGAAAAAATTTTGATTGGTTTAAGTGTATCACGTGACTTTAAAAAGTTTCCATTACAGGTATAGGAAGCTTCCCATCTGTGGGCATGAACCTCTTTTCAAGGGCGAAAGCACTTTACAAGGTAGTAGAATTGCTTATATTATCTTTCGTTATAACCAATTCTTCCAGAATGACTTCTATAAAAAATTCTTCCAGCCGAGATTTATTCCGGGGTAGTCACATGAGTCTCTTTACCAACAATATACTTACATTGTAAAGCCTTTCTGTCGTGTCCATTCTTCTTCCTGTCGTTGTTAAAAAAAACGAGAGAGAGACCGACCCAATCTTCAATTCTGGTAGTCTTTCCGCCAAAGTCTGCAGCTTAACCTCCCTGAGTGAGGGTACATTTCTAAAAAAAGATAGAATTTGTTGAGGTTCTTCATATGAAAAATAGTGTTTAACAGTTGAATCCATTCGAAAAATTTTGAAGATGTAGGAATTTCAAACGTAACATATTCACGCATCCATCCATCCTTGCATTAAAGGAATCTTTACTCCATTAAAAAAGAATTATCTTGTATTATTTATCTTAAATGCCTCAATATTTTAATCAGACTGCTGCCCTTTTCTGGAAATGTTTTCGATTGTAAATTTTTTTCAATAATAAATAAAAATTCTTCCTAATTGTCGCAATTTTCATAATTTATAGCCTTCATATGAAAATGTCCAGATTATACACTGTATATATAATTTTTTTGAATAAATTAATGAAACTGAGAAAAGTTGAGAGCTTGTATCGTTTTAAGTTATTCAAAATTCACATAAGAGTTTATGAATTTTCTCCAGTAAATAAGAAAAATTCTTGGTATTTGTATGATTTTCGTATCTAAACCGAAACTTCTGTTTGATATAAAAATTATTATCCATTAAGAAATATATCAATAAACATTCGAGCGATTATTAGTACCTTTATTTAATCCATCTGATATTTTTCTTAATGAAATTTATAGGAATAATTATTCAGTCATCGTTATTATTGCTTAAAGTTCTGAAAGACGACAGATTCCTTGCATTTCTCCGAATATTCTTTTTATGAGTAGGGAATGCTGACGATATTAATGTGAAATAGAGCTACCCAATACAGTTTAATTCGTCAAAATTAATTAAATTTCTTACCAAATAGAACTGAAAAACAAGTAAACTGAGCTGTAAATATTTTGTAAAACGACGTTGGCTTTCAGAAATAATTAATCCAAAATTTTACATAGCTTAACTATTGTAGTATATTCAACACCAGAAATACATTACATGGGTAACCATCGTTATTATTGCTTAAAGTTCTGAAAGACGACAAATTCCTTGCATTTCTCCGAATATTCTTTTTATGAGTAGGGAATGCTGACGATATTAATGTGAAATAGAGCTACCCAATACAGTTTAATTCGTCAAAATTAATTAAATTTCTTACCAAATAGAACTGAAAAGCAAGTAAACTGAGCTGTAAATATTTTGTAAAACGACGTTGGCTTTCAGAAATAATTACAGATAGGCCTTGTCATCGTCTCTATTTATATATCTTGGCTTACCTGCAGGGCCGCATTTACCATTAGGCGCAAGCTGAAGGCCTCACTCTGTAGGGGGCCACATTTTAAAACCTCACTCCTCACAAACAATAATATAAAAACATTACATGGGGTAAATAATAGATGTACAGCAATAAAAATTGCATTTTATTGATTGGCGAAAATTGTACTGTTTTTATGCTAATCTGTGGCACAATGCTTCTTTGAGTTGTCATCGTCTCTATTTATATGTCTTGGCTTACCTGCAGGGCCGCATTTACCATTAGGCGCAAGCTGAGGGCCTCACTCTGTAGAGGGCCACATTTTAAAACCTCACTCCTCACAAACAATAATATAAAAAATAACCTCTTTATAGTTGTAAAATAAAATTCTTATTTTAAATATTCATAGTATAAAAATTACCCTCTATTACCTCTAATATAAAAAAAATCTCTAAATTACCTCTAATATAAAAATTAGAGACAGCTGAAAAATTTGTGAAGTCTCTCGCCTCCATTTGAAATATACTGTTCTTTCCTTAGAATAAAAAACTTACAGGAAGTGTAGTATTGCATAAATTCGTGCATGTGAGCGGCAAAACACTATCTATTGTGACTATCTTGTTGACAAATAGGACCAGTTGCAATGCTTAACTAACACCCCCCCAGCCACAGATTTCCTCATCCAAGGTGCATGCACGAAATACCAGAGCTTGTCCATTTATTTTCAGGACAATCCTATGGGGTAATAGATGTTTTGTTCCCCATATCTACATATTTCGCACAATCGTAGAATAATGAGAATAAAAATAGAATTGTAGAATTTTTTTTAATTTATCACTATTCCTTAGTTTTCTATTCTAAGATTCGTATTTTTATCGTATGAGTCTCTCGCCTCCATTTCAAATATACTGTTCTTTCCTTAGAATAAAAAACTTACAGGAAGTGTAGTATTGCATAAATTCGTGCATGTGAGCGGCAAAAAACTATGGGGTAATAGATGTTTTGTTCCCCATATCTACATATTTCTCACAACCGTAGAAGAATGAGAATAAAAATAGAATTGTAGAATTTTTTTAATTTATCACTATTCCTTAGTTTTCTATTCTAAGATTCGTATTTTTATCGTATGGCTCAGATAATCGAAGTCATCGACTTAATTCTGTCATTTTTTTCTTTGGCTGCTTAGTTGAGAAGTAAGTCTACCATATCTTTTTTTTTTCATATTTACAACTAGTTATGTGCTTTTACAACTTTCTTGATTGTATTATTATTTACTAATTATTATTGATGAGATTGTTACTGTCGCAATCCCATGATCCAATTTTAACACATTCGAAGTCATCGACTTAATTCTATCATTTTTTTCTTTGGCTGCTTAGTTGAGAAGTAGTTCTACCATAACTTTTTTTCATATTTACAACTAGTTATGTGCTTTTACAATTTTCTTGATTGTATTATTATTTACTAATTATTATTGATGAGATTGTTACTGTCGCAATCCATAAAGCTTTTGACAGTTTTCAAACCATTATATACCCTTCGAACAAATCTTTAGGAGGTTATTCTATATCACAACAGATAGTAAACAACCAATAAACTTCCATTTGTTCAGGGATTAAAGAATTAACAATAATGCTGAAATAGACACTATAGTCTGAAGGTTAAATAGAAATCAAAAAGAGAGTAAAACAAGTGATCTGTCGTTATTATGCATCGAATCAGAAGTAATGGATTCGATTAAATAGGTACTAATATGCATAATAAGTATCCTAATTTATTGAGAATTTTCTTCAGATATACAGTGGGTGAACGAACATAATCCGTTCCAAGACAATGTTCGATTACTTATTTACTTTGGCTATTTATTCAACTTATTATATGTATATTTTTTAATTTTTTTTAATTTTCCAAATATTATTATTAAATTTAAACCTAATATTGTAAATTGATCAAAATCGAATAGTGACATGCAATTTTTATGATAGTTAAGTTTGTTAGAAAACTTTGATGTTTAATTGATTAGTTAAAAATTGTTTTTATAATTTTATATTAATTCTTTACTAAATTGAATAAAAATAAATTTCTGATTAATCTAAAAAACTAATACAACTAGAAACTGATTATAATTTTCAAATGTTCCATTTATAGGGGAAAGGATTGATAATTTTACAGTTGTTAAACAAATCCATAAACAACTTCTTCAAGAGAAACCAATGATTAACAATGGATCTAATGATATAGGATTTTCTCAAATAGCATTGAAAAATTATACATAATAACTGTGGTTCTGATAAACTAATTTTTATCTTTATCAAATCTATAATAATTATTAAATAAAATAAATAATAAATTTTCAAATAAAGATGAGAATTTTAAAAATCTGACAAAAATCTACTTTATCATCATTATTTTTAAAACATTAGATTATATTAAAAATTAAAATATATTTACATAATCAAGAGAATCCCAAGAAAAGCTGAGCATAGAACCCTACAAACTATAAATCCACCACTGTATGTCAATCTTATCTAATGCTATCTGTAAGAAATACTGCCATATACTTAGGTTTATTTGGATTATATAATTTTAAAGAGTGATTATTTCTTTGAACAGTAGTGTACAATAAATCTTTACAATTAATATATTATTAATACAAATTAATTTTATCATTAAATTTTATTTAATATTATAATTTCATTTAAATGAATTAATTAATTGCATATGTTCTTTTTAGAATTCTTTAAAATTACTACAAAGAGCAATCAAAGGTTTTGTAGTTATGAGTGAAAATCTGGAAGATATTTATGGAACATTTTTAATCAATCAGGTATTTAAAATTATGATTAAAAAATTTATTAAAATTTTATAAAGTTTTAGGGGAAAATTGTTACCGTAGTGGAAACTATAATGACTATTATAATTAATTTTAAGATCTATAACTTCAATTTCTTGAAATTTTTCTTAAAAATCTACAATATAATTAATTTGAATAAATATTAAATAAATTCGAGAATTATTAATTTTATGTTTGTTTTATTTTAAGATAGCATGTCCAATTCCTTAAATGTCTTTGAATAAAACTTATATCCTTATTCAAAGAAAAGAAAAATATTTATATAAATATTTATTCACAAGTATGTTTGTTAAACAAAAGTTGGGATGTCTATGCAAAATCAAAAAGAATATGAGATAAGTGTAAATATTATAAATACAATGGTACCTTGGTTAACGATGAGTGATTGAAAGAAAAAATGCCTTGGTTAACGACTCCTGATTATGTGAACTTCCGACAAAATAGAGCTCTGTAAAATTTTAAGATCTATAACTTCAATTTCTTGAAATTTTTCTTAAAAATCTACAATATAATTAATTTGAATAAATATTAAATAAATTCGAGAATTATTAATTTTATGTTTGTTTTATTTTAAGATAGCATGTCCAATTCCTTAAATGTCTTTGAATAAAACTTATATCCTTATTCAAAGAAAAGAAAAATATTTATATAAATATTTATTCACAAGTATGTTTGTTAAACAAAAGTTGGGATGTCTATGCAAAATCAAAAAGAATATGAGATAAGTGTAAATATTATAAATACAGTGGTACCTTGGTTAACGACGAGTGGTTGAAAGAAAAAATGTCTTGGTTAACGACTCCTGATTATGTGAACTTCCGACAAAATAGAGCTCTGTAAAACAGCTAGTCATCACATCACATGATTAATTAGCTCAGTCAATCTTTATTTTTTTTAACAATCAATTCAAATCCGAAAATATTATTAAAATTAATAAAATTATTACCATATAAAAATATATTTAACTAAATGATAATTAACATATAATAATGAAAACAAATTATTTAATTAATTAAAAATAGACGTGCAACAGTTCATTAGATTTTAGTTTCTTAAAGATGATTTCTAGACGATTATTATTTTAAATTCTGCCAACAAAGTCTAATTCAATTGTTTATTTGTGTATATATTACTTGGCACCTGCGAATGGTGTGACATCGCAGTTTCGGATTCCATTAGAAAAAAATAACGTCTGTCCGAGTTCTTATAGTTCATATAGACAATAAATCGGCGAGTCCATGTCACTATTCCTTTGCTATCAAAAGGTAAAATCTAATCTTATCTGTATAATAATTGTTGGATTTATAAGCTGCTAATTAGTATTTATGGATTCGTTTGTCAAAAAACTCCAAAGTGAGCCTAATTGTCCTTTGGTGAAGATTGATAATTAAAAACTGTTTCCACGAACAATTCATTTTATTAATGTTAATTTTTTATAGCAAATATAATAAATAAGTGATATTTTCCATATTTTTAGGATATTTTAAATGAGTTTTATCTGCATTTTTAATATTTACTATGGTTGTGGGAAGGAGCTGGAACGAATTAATCAATTTTCAATTAAATCCTATGGGGAATCGCGCTTTGGATAATGACGGTTTTGGTTAATGATGGTAATGCTGGAACGGATTACCATTGTTAACCAAGGTACTACTGTATTATAAAAATCATTAAAAAAATTATATGTATGATGCATATGTTACATTTAAAAAATATATACAGTCAAACCTTGATAAGATGCCCCCGTTAAGCTGCCACCCTTTCTGACCACTAAAAAATTTGGCGGAACGGATCTTCCCTATATTAATGGAACAGGCAAACCTAGATAAGACATTATCGACCATCTACCAGTAGAAATGTCTAAACCAGTAGTTCTCAACCTTTTTCTGTTGAGGAATACATTTTAATATTTTAAAATTTGATAGCACACCTAAATATTTTAAACAATAATTTAGATTTAACAACAAATTTTTATTAAAAGATTATTATATTTATTCTTATTTATTACATTCAGATTACAGACATATTCTATACGGGATCATTAAATGACAGCCCTTATTAAGTTATAGCACCACCTGCTGATTTTGTCTTTTTGGAGAACTATAATTTTAATTTAATTTTTATTCATTAATTTTTAAATCATGAATAAAGACAAAAAGTTTTGGCTATGGCAGAAATTTAAGGGTTAGATTTTCCTAATGATACCCTATTTATAGGAATTGTTATAGTGGTTCAACTGCTAAAGGGATATCCAGCCAATCTTGTTTCACTATTAATAAAATGTATATGATTCATACAATTACATATATACAATTCATTCTTAATTTTTTGCGACACACCATCAAAGATTTGGTGGCATACTAGTGTGCCACGGCACAATGGTCGAGAACCACTAGTTTAAACAAATATTCCTTTTGGTATTGTATTTGTCCTCATTAATCCGCCAGGAGCAAGTAATATAACTCACATCCAGAAGTTCATCAGTCCTGTATATATTAAAAGCTCTCTGGATTCATTTGTAACCAGCAGGTGAGAGAGATGGAGTTAACAGTTAATCACATGTCTCTTTAAGCCTGGTTCATGCCTAAGTTGTAGAAAATTTAAAATCGAAATAACAAATCATTCCCATAGCAACTGGTCAAGTGATGCAAAGTCTTGTTAATGTTTCACCATGCCGCAACAATCATGAAAGGCTCCTGTTATTTGAAATGCTCCATCCATCCATTGCTGTAAAGTATACAGTTTTTTAGAAATTTTAAGTTTGGATGTTAAATATAAATGTACTGTATTTTATTAAATTTAATAAATTCGGAGTTCATTTTCATTTCTATACTACATGTATTTTTGATAAACTGCCAACCCCGATTAGCCGCCAAAATCATCCTCAAATGGATGGTGGCATCTTATTGGGATTTAACTGTAATTCAAAAATTGTCCCTAAATGGATGATGGCATCTTATAAGGGTTTGACTGTAATTTATTTCAATAAATATAGAGAAGAAAATATAAACATTGAAAGAATTTATTAATGTTTATCATATGTTTTATGCCACCAAAAAAGTTTAGTATTGCTATTTCCAGCTACAGGTTTAGTATACAAATAATAAAATCTATCCCCATTAGAATTGTATAACACATAACACATTATAAAATTTTTTTTATGAAATTTTTCAATGCTTGATCTGAAATATTTTAGGATACAATAGTCTATTTATTATGTGTATATTGAAATCAGTGAATAATTAGCAAACTGCTTGCAAACACTGATGGCTGCAAATATTTATATGCCTGCATTAGGCTTTAAATAACATTTTTAGTCTTACTAATCACAACCATTTGTTTGCAACAAACAGCCAATATAATTACAATATGTTGAATATTTTTTAAATAAAAAACATAAATATTGAAAATTATTTAATATTTAATAATGGATAAGTAATAAACTATCCATAAATACAGAAAATTAAAAATTTTATTAAATAATTGTTTCATGTGCTCTTATTATTTTATGTTTCTGATTAAAATTAAAAAACTACATTTTAAAAATAACGACAAAAATAAATTTAAAATAAATTAAAATATAGTACAATATGTTATTTTAATAGACCAAAATAGATATTTTACATGCATTTTTACATGCTATTATAAATAAGACTAAAGAATAAAATTAATAAACAAAGAAATAAAAAATGAAAAAATAATTAAGCAATTCAATAAAATTATAATCAGTAATGAATACAAAACCAAAACTTCTTCAAATGAAATTATTTAAAATGAACATAAAAGTAAATATAATACTTTTAATTAATAAATATAATTTAATAAATGAATGATGATAACATTAATGAATACAAATTTTAGAATTAATTTTAGATAAATATTGAATCTTGATTTAATTAATTTAATAATTTTTGCTATTTTTTTATATTAGTTAAATAAAATAAACAAATAATTTTAATATAATAAAATAAAATTAATTCTCTCATTATTTTAGCCATAAGTGCAAGCAACTACCTGGCATAAGTTCAGTTCTAGATATTTCTTCTTGATGTGTTGAAGGCATAACAGGAGGAGAAAACATTTCAGTAGTAGTTTCATGTAAGGATTTATCAACAGCATGAGAAGGAATTTTGACTGTGGAATGTGGAATATTTATATTAGAAACAGAGGTATAAGATGAATGTTTGCTATGAGATGAACTGGACTTTGGTTGATTAGAATATATTTCTTCCTTTTTATAGTTTTTCATATATTTTTCCATTTCTTCTTCATAATTTTCACCAGAAAAACTAACTGAATGAATGTGAGGTTGAGCAGACATTTCTTGTGTAACACATATAGCATTACCTTCATCATCTGTTGCCTCAAACTGATGTAAATTTTCACTGGACTGTAGATTTTCAAAAGATTTCACAAATTCAAATGACTGTTTTTCAGCATCTGGACCTGTGAATTTTTGACAGTGTATATGAGGTTCAGATATTTTAAAACTTTCAATTGTTCTATGAATAACTAAATTTCCTTTATCATCAATCATTCTTTCTTCTTTTACTTGTGTTTCATCTTTAGAATCACCTACTATTGTTGTCTTTAAAAATTCTTTTAATCTTTCTTCTACATTTTTTTGTTGTTGTTGTTCTTTATTACTCTCACCAGTAGGAATTGATTTTTTAATATGAATTACAAATTTTTCAGTCATTGATTTTTCATCTAATTCACTTTTAATATCTTCTTTTATTTCATCATCACATTTATCAATGTTACAAAACATATCATCATCATTAGATATTTCAGGAGTTTTAATTACTTTACTGATTCTTCTAGAAATTTTTAAGTTTCCATCATCATCATCAGTTTTATATTCATCAGGTTCTGATTCAACATAGATATTTTCAGAAGATTTACTTATTTCTCCATTACTAATTGTAGGAATTATAGATGTTTCTGAAATATCTTTTGGATGAACTTTTACAATTCTTCTAATACGTTTAATAACTACATTTCCTTTTTCATCAATAGTTTGTCTCTCTTCAACAGTTTCACCTGGCTCTTTTAAATATGGACTTCCTCTTCCACTTGGTGGATTACTGTCAGGTGGAAGAGGTGTGACAATTCTTCTTATTCTACGAATAATAATATTACCTTTCTCATCTGTAGTTCTGACTTCTCTTATTTCAGAATCTGCATCGCTAAAATCTGATCTAATAGATGCAACAGATTCTCTTCCTGACATAATAAGTTCACGAGTTACTGGAGACTCACATCTAGGATCCTGAAAATACTTCTCTTGAAGAGAGTCAGTTTGACTCACATCAGGAGAAGTTATTTGACTGTCATCACTAACAGATGATTTTTGAACAAATTCACGAAAATGTTTATCAATATCACTAGACTGTGAATCAGACATTTTAATTATACGTTTTGTTCGGCGTATTATTTTTACATTCCCTTTGTCATCTGTAGTCCTGGTTTCTTCTACTTCTGGATCTGATGTATCAGCTTTTCCAATATCAGAATTACTTAATTCATCTCTTTGAACTGTAACAATATGCCTAATACGTCGAATGATACGAATGTTCCCATGTTCATCCACTGTTCTGATTTCTTCAACTTGTTCTCCTGGTTTAGTAGATTGTATTATTTTAGAATCACAAAATTCAGATTCTAATTGTTTTTCTAAATTTTCATTAGTACTTGTTGATTCCTTTTCTTTTTCTTTTAATTTCAAAGTAGAATCAAGCATATCACTACTAGGATATTCAGATTTTGAACTTTCAGAATGTTCAGTCTTCGTAATAATATTACCTTCTTCATCAAAATCATCATCTAAACTATCTTCACTGATTAAAGGAGGAGGTAAATCTTTAATAATAGTTTTTATTTCAATATCACTAGTATCTTGAGAGATATATTCTGAAGATAAATCATGATTTATCAAGTCTTTGATAGTTTTAGATTCAGTAGAATCAACAGTAATCTTATCTTTTTCAGCCATATTCAAAACACATGTATTATTCATAAAATCTAGTTTTTTCATTATTTCTGTCAAAGGATGTATATTTCCTTCTTTATCTATATATGATTTACCTTGTGCTGAATTGCTTTTTACATTGCCTTCAGAATCTAAATACATATCTTGTATTTCTCTATGAAGTTTGGAATCAGCTGCAATATATCTAAATGGTTCTAATGAATCTGTACTTGAAATCATAAGTGTTTCTTCTCCAGATGTCTGGATACTGTTTAAACTGGAAGACATAATGGAATCAGTTTCAAATTGATAAGTAGCATGAGTAGCTGTTGAACTACTTGGTTCTAAAGAATCTGTGCTTGATATCATACTTGGTGCTAATCTATGTTCATATTCTAAATGCTTAGCATTTGAGTCACACTCTTCATGTAATGAATCATCAAATTCCATAACATCAATGTCCTTATTCAAATCTGATAACTGAAGTTCATCTAAATCATCTTTAGGAAGTTCGATACTTTCATGTAATGAATCATCATCTAGATCTTTTTCTTCATATAAAGAATCTTGCATTAACATTTTTTGATCACCTTGAAGAGAATCAATATCTCCAGTTTTATCTTCTTTCAATGAATCTTGTTCATGACCTTTAGTTTCAAGAAGAGAATCATGTTCTATTGAATTATCCTGATCGTCATTCAATGAATCATCATTAGCATCATGACTTACTATTGTTGAAGTTGGTATCTCAACTTTTAATTCTGTTACATTCATTTCTAATGAATCTTGATCATCTTTACTATCCTTTGTTAATGGAAGAACATTATTTAAATTTCCATCAAGAGAGTCATCATCTTGTTCTTTTAATGATGAAGTTGAAGTTAAATCTATAATATTGTTTTCTGCATTTTCAACCAAAGATTTTTGTTCAAGTATTCTTATACTTTTTAAATTTTGTTTTGCAATTGATTCAACATGAATTTGAATTGGTTCAACCTGAAAACTTTCAACATTTGTTTGAGCTTGCCTAATTATTTCATCAATTTCACTTAATCGCTTCTCATAATCATCTGAATCAATTGAATCCATATCTTCTGGTCCAGATAATGTTTCTTGACTTGCTTCTGATGCCTGACTCTCATGTCCTTCTTCTATTTCTGATAGTCTTGCTGCCTCTTCACGTGCAACACTTTCAATTCTTTCAGCTTCTGCACATTCTCTTTCTAATCTTTCAAATTCAGTTAGGGAATTCATTGAAACATCATCATGTTCACCACTTTTGCTTACAGGTGGTTTTCCATTTAATGAATCTACAGATCCTTGACTTAACTTTCTTCCTGTTGCTATTTCTGCTTCTAATCTTTCAAATTCTTGCAAGGAAGACATAGATGAATCATCATGTTCACCACTTTTTGAATAAAGTTTAGGTCCAAGTAAGACATCTAAATCTGATAATATTTGCTTATGATTTTCAATTAAATTTTTTGGTCCTTGCATTTCATCATCAAATATTTCTTCATCTTCTTCTTGATGTGTATATAAATCTCCATAACCAGATTCAACATATTTTGGAATTTCATCATAATGAGGTTCTGCAGCAAAATGAACTCCCAATTCAAAATGAGTTTTATCAGATTCTTCAATATCATCACTACATTTATCACTTCCAATATCCATTGCCTCTTCTATAATGTCAGCAGATTCTTGTTGAAATACACTTTCAGTTGAAAAATTTTCATTACTAGATCCTATATCTATGGAAGAAGTTTCAAAAAATCTATTAACTAAGATATTTGATGATTCATCAGAATCAAGTTCTTCATATACATTTTGATGATGAAAAATTTTTTCTGATTCTGTAAGTGTTTCCTTTACAAAACTTTCTTTTTCAGAAATTAAAATATCTTTTCGAGTAGTAGTGACTAAACTGGATGATTGATCACTTTCAGGTAAAAGAGTTTCATCTAAAATTTCATCTGATGGTTCAGGAGTTAATGGTCTTTCAATAATATCGATTAATCGATCATCTTCTGTTTGTGATTCTTCACTAAGAATTTTCTTAATTTCTTGATCAACTTGGTCATCAGAAATGGATATACGTACTGGAGTATATTCTTCTTCAGTAAATATTTCAGTTTCTTTGATGTTTTTAATAGAAATTGATTTTTGATCCTCTTTTTCTATTTTCTTTGAACAAACTACGATTGTTTTAGATATTTCTTGTTTTAATTCAGTTTTTTCAGAAACTGAAGCACCATTAATTTTATCTATTTCAGTTATAACATGATCGGTTTCAAATTCATCATCCTTTTTTAATTTTCCAATAGCTAAAGTTTCATCATCATATTCAGGAATATAATTCACTGCCACAGGACCATTTAGCTTGGCATGTGTTAGAAATAGCTCAGCTTCTTTGCCACTTTCCACTGTTATATCCTGATATGAATCATCTTCTTTCCATTCATATTTTTGCTTTTGCTTAGCATCTGATGTTTTAGAATGAAAATCTTTCATATCTATTTCTGCAGCTTCACTAATTTCAAAATGATCATCTACGAATGAAGTTGCTTCTATAATATCATCAGTTGTAAATATTTGAGTTTCTTCAGTTTCTTTTGATTCTTCAGGTAAATGAGGAGAAAATTTAGGACTAATAAGTTGATCTTCTATATGTTCTTTTATTTCATTATCAGATTCTGTTACTTTATCTGTTTTTGTGACTAAAGTTTCAATTTCTTCAATTGCTTTACTTGTATGTTCAACTTCAAGCAATGTAGAAGGTTTTTCTTTACCAAAAATTAATTTTTCATCTTTATCATTTTGTAATGTAGCATTTAATTCTAACAAATTAGAATCAGCAATTTCTATTTCATCAGATGAAGATCTTATTGAATCTATTTCAACAAGATTTTCATCTGAAATTTCTGTTGAAATGCTTTGAAACAATGGTCTTTTAGCAACTTCTGTTTTGATTTCTTCTATAATTTCTTGTGCAAGTTTTGTTGCTTCTTCTCTTGATGGAATTTCTTTGTTTTCTGATTCAGTTAAATATTTACTTTCTAATGATTGGATGACATCTGATTTTGAGATTTGTTCCTCACTAACATCTTTTACAGTAGATAAAGGTAATTGTTCAGTTTCAACACCAAAATCTTCTAAAGTCATCCTTACAACTTCATATGGACTTCTTGCCATTTCACGATTTATAGTATCACAAATATCAATATTATCAATTCCCATAAAAGCTGTATTATCAAATGCCATTTGAGTTCTACTTTGTACTTGGACTTCTGAATCTGATTCACAAGATAAATTTGCATTTGATATCTCAGTTGAAGTTTGAACACTTAAAGGTGTTTCTGAATAAAATACTTCTTGGTCTGAATAGTCATAATTTTTATCATTTATTAGTTTTTGTTGCATTGTCTGTTTTTTTAAATCTTCAGAACTCTGATGTTTAGGTGATGGTAATTCTACATCTATATGTGAATCTTCATGCATTGTGAATTTAGAATATTCCACACTGTATGATGATTCGGGAAAGGATGAATCAACATCAATAGATCTTTTAGTAGATAAGTCCTTAGGTTCTACTAAGGGTTGAACTTCAACATCAGCAGAGTCACTTACTGCTCTAAACTGCTCTTCTTTGGCATGCTCTAAAATGTTAGTAAACAGCTATGTTAGTATTAAAGCATAAATATTGTATATGATAAAGATTGTTGCTTTATTAATTGTTAGCGTTTATTAGTAAAAAGCATAAAATAATTTATATTGTTTAACTTAGCTAGTACTATTAAAATGTAAATCGCTTTTATAATAAGTTAATCAGTAGCAGTTTTCAGTTTTTTGAAAATTAACATTCAATATCAATTAATTATTAATTCATATTCAAAATGAAAAAAATTATCATATATCTTCCAGAATATACAGGATATAAGAAAATATTAAATTATTGGTATTTACTATATGATAATGTATCACTTAATACTATTTATTTGTAGTTTTGTATTTAAATATTAAATGTTTTGTTATTGTTTGTAATATTCAATTTTTGAATATTTTTTAAAAATAAATAATATAAATACAGCAACAAAAATTCTGTATAACATTGTTTATAATGAAGTTTAAAAAATATATCTAGGGAAATTCGTAAAATCCTATATTTGTTTAATATCTTAGGATTTTATAAGTCTCCATGAGAGCATTGTTATTGGTCCATCTTATGGTCAGGTAAGATCTGACAGAATTATATTATTTGATGTGCCACTATACTTTCCTTTACAATTTTATTAAATAATTTTGAAGATCTAATTCTTATTAATAAAATAATAAATAAATTTATTTAAATTACATTAAATATATACTATACAATATAAGAATATTCTTAATTTATAGATTAGAAAAATAAAAAGTAAAGACAAGCTTTAAGAATCAAATACATTCAATAGAATTACTCATTAACTACTAATTTTTTGGCAATTTATTATTGATGAGTGAAGACACAAAAATGTACTATTAATGCATATTTAATTCTTAAGCTTATGTTGTCTTTTAAGTTTTAAACTGAAACTATAACTAAAGAAGAATTTTTTTAACCTTATACCTTCTAAGATAGCTTCCAAATCACTACCAGCCATCTGTCTAAAATCAGGAGTTGAATGATGACGATCAATAGTAAGGGACTCTTTATCATCATCATTTGGTTCTAATATAATTGGTTCAACATGTTTAATTTCTGGACCAGTATATTTTCCTGTTACATCATAAACAGATAAATGAGATTTTCTTAGAACTCCATCTACTTTATATTTTCGTTCAGTCACAGGCGTTGTAATAACTGGTTGAGTTTTACTTTCTAATTCTGGTTCTATGTTTTCTATATCTGAAACATCAATAAGTATTTGATCAGAAGTTTCAATTGTTATTTTGTTATTTTCTACAATATCATTTTCATTTCTATCCTGTTCTTCTTTTACAATCTGCTCTTCACATTTTTCTTCTACAGTTTCAGATTCAATTATTGTTGTAATTGATGGTTGTTCCTGTAATTCAGATTTTTCAATTTCTAATTTGTCTAAAGAAATTTCTTTCATATATCGTCTATTTTCAGATTCAGACTGAATTAATTCTTCAACTGATTTCTTCTTTCTTTCATCAGAAAGAAGTTCAGTTTTATCTGAAAATTCTGATAGCAAAGATTTTGAATATTGAATTTCTTCTGTCTCTTTAGTTTCAGACAATGGTTCAATGAATTCTGTTATCTCTGCTTTTTGTTGTTTAATATTTTCTAGATCATCTACTTTTAATTCTTGAATTGGAAACAAATTATCTAAAGCTGATTGTTCCTTAATAGTTTTAATTTCAGGTATAATTTCAGAAACTTTTTCATATTGTTTTTCATCTAATAAAGTTCTGTCTGAAATCATAGCAGATTCAAAAACAGTTTCAGATTGTAAATATTCTGTTTCTTTAGATGATTCTGTATACATTGGTTCTATTATTTGTTCAGCAGGTTTAATAGTTTCTTTCTGTATAGTTTCTGTTATTGATACTTCAACCTGATCTTTGATATCTTCTTTTTTATCTTTAATTTCATCTTTAGTTTGAGTTTCATAAAACTCAGAAATTGGTTCCTCTTCCTTTTGAAACTCGCTATCTGTAGGGAAAGTATGAACTGCTTCTATTGTTTGTTCAGTAGATTCAATAATTTCTTTTTGTTCAGATTCTTTTATCGATACTTCAACCTGATCTTTAATTTCTTCTTTTTTATCTTTAATTTCATCTTTAGTTTGAGTTTCATAAAACTCAAAAATTGGTTCCTCTTTCTGAGAAGATGTAAATTCTGCTTCTTCCTTTTGAAACTTGCTATCTGTAGGGAAAGTATGAACTGCTTCTATTGTTTGTTCAGTAGATTCAATAATTTCTTTTTGTTCAGATTCTTTTATTGATACTTCAAGCTGATCTTTAGTTTCTTCTTTTTTATCCTTAATTTCATCTTTAGTTTGAGTTTCATAAAACTCAGAAATTGGTTCCTCTTCCTTTTGAAACTCGCTATCTGTAGGGAAAGTATGAACTGCTTCTATTGTTTGTTCAGTAGATTCAATAATTTCTTTTTGTTCAGATTCTTTTATTGATACTTCAAGCTGATCTTTAGTTTCTTCTTTTTTATCCTTAATTTCATCTTTAGTTTGAATTTCATAAAACTCAGAAAGTGGTTCCTCTTCCTGAGATGTAAATTCTGCTTCTTCCTTTTGAAACTTGCTATCTGTAGGGAAAGTATGAACTGCTTCTATTGTTTGTTCAGTAGATTCAATAATTTCTTTTTGTTCAGATTCTTTTATTGATACTTCAAGCTGATCTTTAGTTTCTTCTTTTTTATCCTTAATTTCATCTTTAGTTTGAGTTTCATAAAACTCAGAAATTGGTTCCTCTTCCTTTTGAAACTCGCTATCTGTAGGGAAAGTATGAACTGCTTCTATTGTTTGTTCAGTAGATTCAATAATTTCTTTTTGTTCAGATTCTTTTATTGATACTTCAAGCTGATCTTTAGTTTCTTCTTTTTTATCCTTAATTTCATCTTTAGTTTGAGTTTCATAAAACTGAGAAATTGGTTCCTCAGTTTGCATCTCTTCCTGAGATGCAAATTGTTTTTCTTCCTTTTGAAACTCACTATCTATGGGAAAAGTATGAACTGCTTCTACTGTTTGTTCAGTAGATTCAATAATTTCTTTTTGTTCAGATTCTTTTATTGATACTTCAAGCTGATCTTTAGTTTCTTCTTTTTTATCCTTAATTTCATCTTTAGTTTGAGTTTCATAAAACTGAGAAATTGGTTCCTCTTTCTGAGAAGATATAAATTCTGCTTCTTCCTTTTGAAACTCACTCTCTGTAGATAAAGTATGAATTGCTTCTATTGTTTGTTCAGTAGATTCAATAGTTTCTTTTGTTGATATTTCAAGCTGATCTTTGATTTCTTCTTTTCTGTCCTTAATTTCATCTTTACCTAAATTCACATAGATATATTTAAGACTTGAGGAATTAAATTAAAATAACTTTTCCTACTGAACAAAATATTTAATTAATAATAAACCATTTTAAAAAAGCAAAATAGTTAAAAACCATAAATTTTGCTTTTTTTCTATAGTACTAATAAATGAATAGTTACTTCTCAGCTTATTTATTAAAAGCAATATGAAATTCAATATCTTCTTCATAATTTAATAAGTTACAGACGAAAAGATAATAATTCAGCATAGGAAAGCTTTAAAATAAAATTTTTCTATACTGAGCTGTTTTTTCTGTGTAATATATAATTTATATAAATATAAAAGAATGATATCAAGCTAAAAAACAATTTATTGTAAATGCTAATTTAGAACTTTGTAACATAGCTGAAGAAAACATATCAAGAGTTGAAAAAGTTACAGTTTATAATAATTCACTTTTTGCTTTGAAAGCTATCTTTTATATTTGTATTCACTAAGATGACTGGCAAAGAATTTATATTTATGTGTTTGATTTAATATATAATTTGATACACAGTTCATTAATTTTAATTATTAAAATTAATTTTGTTACAGATTGAAAAATAACCATAACAGTAGGAATTTGTATTTTGAATCAAGAACTGTAGCATAAGTGCTAATCACATGAATTTATCAGCTCTCCACTATAGTAGATGATGAAAGCTCATATTTTAATTATTTTAATCAGAATTTTACAAAATTAAAATAAAATTTCTTTGTCAGTCATTCTCAATACTGTTATTCTTATAAAGAAGAAATCTCAATATCATGTAATATATTATTTAATATGAGTATTACATGAAATTACATATTAACAATTTAAATTAACTGTAATTGAAATAAAGCTTTTTCTTTAAATTATGTATAAACTGAGGACTCTGAAACTAAGAATGATTGAGGTTTTCAGAATCAATTCAAAAACAAGCTAACAAAAGCATGTACAACATAATATATGTGCTTACAATTTTTGCAAAAAATTATCCCCATTATATTTTATTCATCTTTTAAATTCTATTATATATGGTAGAATAATACTGAAAAATTATCATAATGGCTATGCTAGTAGCAGTATCTATAAATACCAGCCTTATGGATTCTATGATATAATGATGATTCTTGGGATAAGAAAAGTTTAACAAGACTGCACAAAACACAAACCAAAAAATAATACTCAAAAGCCCTTTAGCAGTCTAAAAATTTTAATCAGAAACGTTTTTAATGCACTTGAATATTATTATTTTTTGATTCTTTGGATACCTTGATATTTTGGGACTATGAAATGCAAATGCTTAGAAATTTCCATTTCTTCTCAGAATCTATTATAAGAAACTAGACAGATTTTTGAGAAAAATTCAAATACCGAATTTTATAAAAATCCAACCAATTGAAATATAGTTGATATATGATGCAAATGAGCAAATAGAAATGATAGTAATAATAGGTTCTTATCACAAATACTTCAAATTTGCCTGTTGAAGCACTTAACAAAAATTATAAAAATCTCTTTATAGCTATAGAAAACAAAATAATAGGGGAGACTTCGCTTAACTGGGTACAAAAAAGTTTATGATTTTATATTATAAAGCACAAATGCCAGCAAGTTTTTAAAACATAGAATAATATGGTCATATCTAAGCATACATAAAAGCAAAACAATGTTATTTTATCAATATATTTAATCTCAATAAAAATAAATTTTCATACCTGACCAAGTTAACCCCAATATAGGAAAATTGTGGTTAACTGGGACAGGTATTGGGGTTGACTGGACAAGTGCCAGGATGTCACTTAAATGAAGCCACACATCATAATTTATAAACTTTTATTGCATTTAACATGGTAATTATACAATTGAATAACATGATATTTTGATTGGGAACCTTATCATATTAAAAAAGTGGCTATTTTCACCATACACAATTGAGGCTGGCCATTTCAGGATAATGTCCTTTTTATAAACATCAAACATATCCTCTGGAGACTTTTCAAATTTGCTGCTGTCTCTCTGTAGTTTCATCCACTCTAAAGTGTAGCATCGCTTAATAGGTTTGTTATTGGTGATAGCAAATTTATATGCCAAATGCCCTATTTCCTTAATTGTAAGTCTTTAATGCATATTAATTGCAGTTTGAATATAATCTTGAAGTGAAATTTCTTTTGTAAATACCATCAAATGTTAATTATTTGGACAAAAATTGATTTTGGATACATCACCTTCTGCATTTTTTACTTTGTTCACATATCATGCTAATGTATTTTTTGGAATTTGAAATTTCTCAGCACATTTCCTAATAGAGATCTCCCCTTTTAACACACAATCCATAGCATTTCTCAAACTGTTTTCACAGTATCCAATGTATTTTTTGGAATTTGAAATTTCTCAGCACATTTCCTGATAGAGATCTCCCCTTTTAACACACAATCCATAGCATTTCTCAAACTGTTTTCACAGTATGATCTGTTATTCATAGTTTTCACTCAAACATGTGGCATCTTTTTACTTAAAAAGTTTCCATTATGTGGTTATTTCTTTGCGTATATTTACAGGCATATAATGTACTTTTATATTAATATAAAATAAAATATATATAATAATGTCTTATTTACATTTTCTGCTGTCCTTAAAATGGCATGATTACATGACAAGCAAGATTACATGGGGTTAACTGGGCTGGACCAGTTAACCCCACAATTTCTCATTTTAGAAAATTGCCCTACCTGGTCTGCTCATGCTGCTAATTTTCTTTAGCATATCTGTGATATGTTTGTTATGATACAGCATTTTCATGCTACCAGCAAATAATCTAAGATTTCATTGTTAATATATGTTACTGATATCAAAAGAATATGCAAAAATTTTACATTCATCTTTCAGATTCAAATCACATGAAGTAACAAGACAGCAATACAACAGAAGAAGGCAGACATATTACATTGAGAGAGTTGCCATTTGGGAGTGGTTTTGTATACTGAATTTCAATGTAATTCAGATCTCTCATACAGTAGATGGCAGCAAGTGTGAGTTACTGATATCAAAAGAATATGCAAAAATTTTACATTCATCTTTCAGATTCAAATCACATGAAGTAACAAGACAGCAATACAACATAAGAAGGCAGACATATTACATTGAGAGAGTTGCCATTTGGGAGTGGCTTTGTATACTGAATTTCAATGTAATTCAGATCTCTCATACAGTAGATGGCAGCAAGTGTTCCAGTTAACCCTAGTACCCATTTAAAGTCTCCCCTACTACAAAGAATTCACAAAGCACTTCAAACAGGAAAAATATTTGTTCATGCTTGAAGTACTTCTTTGTGAATTCCTTGGATTTCTCATAGGCAGCAGAACTTGGTAGTTTATGATTTATAAAAATAATACTAATCAGAAAAAATTCATGCTTCATGAATGAATTTGCAAACATTTAATACATATATGTGTATATATATATATATTCCATAATGGTTAGAACAAAATGAAATCACGAATTTCTTACATCAAAATAAGGAACAAAGTTCTTATAAGCAAAGGCCCAAAAATGCCAAAATTAAGAGAATATGCACATTTTATAATAGTGCTTTTTCAAAAATCATAAAGAAACATGCTTAATTTACGAAAAAAATTTTTAAAAATTGATAATGTATTTCATTGGTTAAACAAATGTTTCTTTTATGATCTCTTACATGTAGCATTTTTGGGCTTATGTTTGCAAGAACTTTGTTCATTATTTTGGAGTAAGAAATTCATGATTTTATTTTATTCCAACTATTATAAGACATCTTGTACAGATATATACATGTTACAATGCACATCTATATGTTACAAAGCAATTTGTGAAATATATACATATATATGTATATATTTATTTCATGAATTCGCTCGTGATATAATATGTATATATACAGGATGATTCAAATTAAAATATCCTTGTTTGGAATGGTCTGGAGAGATAACTTATGGATGTAATGTCTTCAAATTTTGAGGATATACATTTCAGACCATGGAAAAATAATCAGTGCAATAAAACTTATACAGTAGTTCCAAAAATGGTTGATAGATAAAAATGTGGCACTGCAATCATTTTCAGATACTTGCAGAAAATGTGCCAGACAATATATTTTTGAGTTGCTCAATAAATGCGAACATTTTTATGAGGAATCTGCATTGAAATTACTAATAGTTAATTAATTTTGATAAAAAAAATGACAAGACAGAAGAGAAAAGTTGTTCTTTTCGTAGTTATTTAAGTTGGAGTTTTACAAACTGTAAGCCACCATTGCCGCCATCAGAGGGCCGCAAAAAAGGCAATACAGACAAAATAACACTTAACTACTACACTACATTAGAGAAAATTCAGGTTTCTATATAATAAAGTTTTTCTAAGACACCTTCAATTTTGATATATGGAGGTTCGACTATATTTGTAAAAGAATCAAATGTATTTGCAAAAGGATTAAATCAATTTGTAAAAGGTTGAAATAAATTTGCAAATGCTATATATAATAGGCACAGTGCCTAAATCTACAGACATTTTTCTAGAATATATGAAATGATACATTATAAGACATTTAATAATTTCAATTAGAAAAAATAAACTATGAAATACAAATACTGAATGTAAAAATATCTATAACCAAAAAAGAATGGTCTGAATATGGCAGAAATGTAAATTTATTAGGTTTTAATTTTATAAATGAAAATTGATAGAATCATAGATGGTCCCAAATTATCAACAACATGATTAACCCTTTGACCACTAACTAATAAAATATGTTTCAGTTCAATATAGTATTACTGTTAGATCTGGTCATTATTTTAAAGAATTCCTGAAATAGTTTCTTTGCTTAAAAATGGAATAAAAAAAATTAATGATCAAAGGATTAAATAATGTAAATTGTATTATGAATAAATGTAGTAACGAAAGGAGTTCTTTCAATAAGATTAAATTATTTAATTTTATTAAAAGTATTTGTTGGACATTTTATTTTGATTTTACAGTAAGATATCTTATAAATGCAATTATTTAGGACATTTAACAAACTGTTATATTACTATTATTTTTATTTGAATGATTCTCTAAGTTTTAGTATATGAAAATAATTATAAAATTCTTGTAACCTAAGAACCATAATCAATCTTTTTTATTAAAATTAATGAGAAATACTTTTATTTGAATTTTTCATTTAATAAACATTTTTAAGGAATAAATTATAAAATGAATGGATGGCTGTATTAAAAAAAAGGTATGTTCATGTCAAAACCAGAATTTGACGTATAAAAAGATATAAATAGTAGGCACTTTCTTTAATAAGTCTTAGGTATTTGTATCTTTACATCAAGCAAAGATACCATTTATTTACAATGATATACATTAACATCAATAAATACCACTTATTTACAATGATATACATTAACATTCTGGTAGCATTGCTTGTTATCAAAGCACTGTGTTAATCATTATTCAAGATGATGGATAACAAACACAGTTCATGCTATTATCAGTGCATTATTATTCATTTTCTTGTTAATGAAGAAGTCAAAGCTGCAGGAAATTTTGCAAAGATTAATAGTACAGCTTGGAAAACAAACTCAGAAGAAAACACAGGTGTATAAATGGTGTGCATGGTTTAGAGGAGGGCATGAATCTGAGATAACATTGCCTAGAGAAAACTCAAATGTCACAGTAGTTAATAGGATTGTCATACCAAATATAACTGAAACTGGTTAACTGGTTATTTGAGGATTTGTATAATTATATTTGATAATTGTTAATTAATGGAAACTGATATTTTACTGAAACATTGTTTATTCATGTAGTCTAATTTTAATTGAATAGATTGGTAATTTTTCTTTTTTTCATGAATGACCCTCATATATTGCAGAATAAAATGTTTTCCAACAGATTAAGTAATGATTTTGGAATATTTATTGGGAGTACAAATTAGTTTGGTCTGTTTTTTGGTGGTAAAAAATGCATTTATTTCAGAACAAAATGAATGAACAGATTAATCAAAGTACAGTAGGTGATAGGTTAACAAACAATCCATCCCAAGACAATGTTCGTTATCCGAACTGTTCGTTAACTGATCATCAATTTATTATAGGTTTTTATGGGAATTTGATTAATTCGTTCCAGAGTAATCCATCCCAAGACAATGTTCGTTATCCAAACTGTTTGTTAACTGATCATCAATTTATTATAGGTTTTTATGGGAATTTGATTAATTCGTTCCAGAGACCCAAAAAATAAAATAAAATATTATATAATTTCTTACTATGTTTATTTATATGTAATAACAATGTAAATAAAAAATTATATATCTTACTACGTTTATATGTAATAACAATAAGTAAGAAATTATAAAATTTTTTATTTATGTTTATTTATATGTAATAACAATAAAAAATTATATAATTTCTTACTATGTTTATTTATATGTAATAACAAAAATATATACATACATAGTCTTGCATCACTACATTTATTTATATGTAATAACAATAATATATATATATACATAATCTTGCTACATTTATTTATATGTAATAACAATATAAATAAAAATTTATATAATTTCTTACTACATTTATTTATATGTAATAACAATAATATATATACATAGTCTTGCATTTTCATCTATATGTTTATTTTCCGATAAAGAATTTGTTCAATATTGATTGCTTTTCTCTCTTTCCTTCAGGATTTTTCAGAAATGATTAATAGCATTGTCGTGGTAAAGATCTTCAAGCCTATAACCTCAACCTGGTATGGGTGCCATTCTAAGACCAAAAAATTGTAAAATTCAACCTGGTATGGGTGCCATTCTAAGACCAAAAAATTGTAAAATTAACCTGGTATGAGTGCCATTCTAAGACCAAAAAATTGTAAAATCTCTCCAATCTGGTATGGGTGCCATTCTAAGACCAAAAAATTGTAAAATCTCTCTTACTTCTTTTAATACTCTTTGATTTGTTTACGTTGTCCCCGAGTTCATTTTAATCGGGAAAAAGTACTGTTCTTCCATCCTTAAGGTGGGACCGACTCGACCGATTCTACGTCACGATTCCATAGCAACAACAGTTGGCAGTGTAATGTGAGCTTTATTTTCCGATAAAGAATCTGTCCGATATCGATTGCTTTTTTCTCTCCTTCAGGATTTTTCGGAAGTGATTAAAAGCACTGTCGTGGTAGAGATCTACAAACCTCTTGATCTCAACATGGTATGGGTGCCATTCTAAGACCAAAAAATTGTAAAATCTCTCTCTTATCTTCTTTAATAACTCTTTGATTTGTTTACGTTGTCCCCGAGTTCATTTTAATCGGGAAAAAGTACTGTTCTTCCATCCTTAAGGTGGGACCGACTCGACCGATTCTACGTCACGATTCCATAGCAACAACAGTTGGCAGTGTAATGTGATTGGTCTAGCTCGAATCGATCGGTCGGTAAAGTCGGTCGTAGTGTGAACCCAATTTTACCCATAAGTCCACGAACGCGCAAGACCTAAGCCTGTCATTCCGTTAGGTTTGTTAAGTCCAAACTATCCTCATGGAATAATTTTATCTGGCGGTGGCATTAGTTAAGCCGAAATATCCTCATGGAATATTTTCTTATAATTAAAATATGGCCAGATATGACGCGATTCTACAAGCTACTATCAAACAGCAACTGGATTAAATCAGAAATTACGAACGGGGGACCATCGAATAAGCTATTATCAACAGTCGTAATATTATGCGTATGCGTAGAGCGTAAAGCAAAAGTCGAATGTTGGGGAGTGGGAGATCGGGTGAAATAAACTGTTAAAATATTCACTTTGAATTTAAGCCGCATTCAAATTTTACGTCTTAAGGCTGCCCATACACGGAGCGATTTGTCGTCAGATTGGTCGCTAGATGTCCAGTTTGTCAGACCGATTGTATGTCTCCACACACGATATAACGACGGATCGTTTCCAATCTGTCGTCGTCTGATGATCCGCACACATAGTGCGGGGCCAACACATATGCTAGATACAGGCCCCCACACTAGCTTAATCCGCACAGACGGATTAAGCTAGTGCGGGGCCTGTAGCTTATATTAAGAAGGGGGCCCTATATTAAAAAAAAACAATAAAACAACGCAAATATATTTGAACACACATTTTTAATTTGCATAGTAATTATCATTATCAAAAATAACAACATAGTCAACATTAAATATTGATTTTTCTATATTTAGCATGAGGAAATTTGTTGATGATATCGGATATATCCATTTCACGAAGAAGTTTATGTTCAGAGTCACGCTGTCACCCTCTTATGCTTTTTCTCTCTCAGTTTCGTGATACCAAATGAAAAGGCGCTGAATATGGCATAAATCACAAGAATATTGGTTTAACGCTCGTATTAGATGATCAAAAAATTATGTATATATTTATTGACGCAGGGCCCTTAACAAATGCTACTTTTGCTACTATGTTAATCCGGCACTGCGTACACAAGGTGCAATTCTGTCGTCAGATCCGTCATCAAATCGCCAAATCGTCAGACCGATTGTAGGACTCCATACACGGAACGATTTATCGTCAGATCATTCCGTTAGATTAGTTAATCCGAAATATCCTCATGGAATATTTTTATCTGGCGGCAGCCACTTATAGAAAATATCCTCATGGAATATTTTTATTTGGCAGCGGCCACTTATAGAGCCCGCCATAACACAGGTCTCATGCAATATTTTTATCTGGCGGCGGCCACTTATAGAACCGCCATCATCACAGCTGATCAATACCCATGATGGGTGAACCGGAAGATTGAAGGATGGGTTTCAACAGGCCGGGCCCAGATCCCTCCTGAAAAATTGGCATGGGACCCCGGATCATCCATAATGGTAAGCCACAATTTACCACGCAACCATACGGCTAACCTGTCATTTCGTCGTCCGCAGGTCACACAGTTTGTTGTGTGAGGAGTTCGTTATCCGAACATGTGTTCGTTAACCGATCACCCACTGTATTGTCCATCGCTGGCTACTATTTTTTCCCATCTCTCAGGCAATTTTCGAATTCCATCTCGAAAAAATGTCTCGTCTTTTGAGGTGATCCAAGTTAGGAGCCAATTTTTAATTTCTGCAAAAGAAGTGAACCAGTGACCTGCCAAATTGTGCTACATCCATCGGAACAACCAGTAATCAGAAGGAGCAATGTCTGAAGAATATGGCGGGTGTGGTAAAATATCCCACTTGAGCATTTCCAAATATTTTTTACAACTTTGCGACACGAGGCCAAGCATTGTCATGCAGAAAAATAACTTTGTCATGTCTTTGCTGTTGAGCATTTCCAAATATTTTTTACGACTTTGCGACACGAGGCCAAGCATTGTCATGCAGAAAAATAACTTTGTCATGTCTTTGCTCATATTCTGACCATTTTTCTCGTAATGCACAGCTCAAACGAATCAATTGTAGCCTATACCGATCGCCCGTAACGGAATCACCAGGTTGTAGCAGTTCATAGTATACCACACCCTTTTGGTCCCACCAGATACAGAGCATGACCTTCGAACCATGAATATTCGGCTTTGGTGTTGATGTTGAGGTCGATGGCAATGATTGACCGGGCATAGCGTAGTATTTTTTCTTCTTGGAGTTGTTGTAGAACATCCATTTCTCATCCCCAGTCACAATCTGATGTAAAAAACCCATTCTTTGTTGTCTTTGAATCAGCTGCTCGCAAGTGAAAAAATCACCTTTCAATGTCTCTCGGTTTCAGTTCATAAGGTACCCAATTGCCTTGCTTTTGAATCATTCCCATGGATTTCAATCGTACGGAAACTGCTTGTTGAGTCACTCCAAATGATTCTGCAAGTGCCTCTTGCATTTGACTGGGATCTTCATCGAGTAATGCCTCTAATTCTTTGTCTTCAATTTATTTTTGGCTGTCCAGAGCAAGGCTTGTCTTCAACACTGAAATCACCATTTTTGAAACGTTGAAACCATTCCCTACATGATTTATCTGTTGGAGCATTGTCACCATAAACTTCCACAAATGCACTTCAGCTGCACTTTTCTTCCAATTATAGCAGAAAACTAAAACTTCTTGCAAATGTTGCTTAGTTAACACAAAAGTTGACATATTCAACACAGTAAAAAAAAGGTTTTTATATGAAGCTCAATGCAATTTAAACAGAATATTATTGACAGATTTCTAACCTCTGTGAAACCGCCAAAATTGGCTGTCACTATGAAACATTCATAACAGCCAAAGCCATCTTTTGAAAACGGACTGAACTAATTTGTATTCCCAATATATTTGAAATATTCCGAAACTTAAAATACTAACAAGAAACATTAAAATATTAAAAAAGCAAAACTTACAAAAATTAAAAATTTTTAACAATCAGATATGATAACATCAATAATTATGAAAGTTACATATAAAAATGCTAAAATTTGATTAAGATCATATGATTTATAAAAAAAAAAAATGCAAATTTATAACAACTTTTTTTCAGAATTTACAGAAAATTATTTTCAAAGAGGTATGTTGCAGGTTATTAACAAATAAAACAGATTAATAACAATATACAAGCATATCTTGCTTTAAAGCACTTTTCAAATTATATTCCAGATTTTTAGGTTATATCTCAAAATGAAAATTATTTCAAAATAACATTTAGTTTATGGTTTATAAACCTATTCTAATAAGATTGGCCAGGTCTAGAACCAGCATGAAAAATTATAAAGACTCAGAATCAAATCTGGATCCTCAAAGATTATAAGTAAATGCTTTGAAATGAGGCCATCTGCCCAAGTTTTTTTGGGCCTAGTGCTATTGTGCATTTACAGAATAATAGTATAAATATATTTTTAGACTTTTATATGCATTAGCAGATGAAAAAATACTGTTGTGTGCTTTTCTGGAATGCAATTGCCACAATAATAATATATGCCTATATTTTAATTATTGAAAAATGAAAAAATAAATCATAAATATATATATAAATTTTTATTAACATAATAAAACATGAGATTTAATTCATTTTATTAAGTCAATAAAAATTCATAAACAAAATTCAAAATTTATTAGACTATTAAAAATTTAAAAAAAATAGTATTCATTTACCTTTGCTGAAACAGCAAGTCCACCTAAAGAATCACCTTCTAAAATATCTGTTCCAGCATTATAAATTATAATATCTGGATTAAATTCATTCAATGCACTTTCCAAATGACTAAAAATAAATATTAGAAATAACAAATCATTGTTTGGACAAAAAATTTACAACAACAAGTAACTTAGAGATTTATAAATATTAAATTATATTTTAAACTGAAGCCCATTTCAGCAGTAATCAAGCACACTACTATTTATTTAGTGAAGCGCTTTCAATACAAAACCATCTTCAGTACTATGAACTATAGGCTCAAACATATAAATTTAATTTAACCTCGTTATTACATTCGATTCTAAATTCTAAATTTTTATGCATTAATTCATTATCAGTTATTTAAATTAACAATCATTATAAAATAATAATAATAATAATAATCATTTTATGATGTCGTTCAACTATCTAAGATGAAATAGTTAAATCATGCGAATTTCAGATTATCAGAAATCATTGATATCTCGTCTAGATTTCTGGAATATTTCATATCAAATGCTATATCTGGCATTGACATGATAAATTGGTTACTATAAAAATTGTCTTCAGTTTGATTTTAAAATTACCATTTAAAATGTAACTTAGCAATATTGATTCCGAATACTATTATGTCTGAACTGTGATATGAATCACATTTTAATGAAATTATTAAAGTAATAATATATGTTTTTTAAAGAGTGATTATTTAAAATATGCCGGATTATTTATGAAAAATATCGCAATATATTGCATTGTTTTCTTCATATTTATTTAAAATATTTATTTATTAATCGAAATTAAATGTTTATAATGCTTATTCTAATTTTGAAATGCTACTTCGACAATCAATACATAAATATTCCATTCGATCTGATAAATAAAACAACCATGCACGAAGCAGGATTCAAATAAGTTAAGTGAGATAAGAAGCAATGTCTGAGAAAGATAATTTCAAGTAATTATCTTTACAACTTAATAACATAACATCAATTTCTAACTTTAATTCTATCAAAATTTGACTGTAAAACTAATTATTTTCTATAACTGGTTATCTTACATTAAACATATACTTTTATTTTTTATTTCTCTTTACTTGGACTAAATAGAGAAGGTATTACACTTAAAGCTCTATTTGCATGCAAGTAGCAAAAGAAATAACAATCACGTAGCCACAGAACCCATACACATTAGATGTGGTATTTTCCAGGGCGATTCCCTCACAGCCCACTTTGGTTCTGCCTCGCCCTAAATCCACTCTCCAACAAACTGAACACATCAAACTGTGGCTACAACATTAAACAAAAACGAACAACACACTACACACACTCATCTCTTTTACATGGATGACATTAAACTGTATGCCTCAATACAAACACAATTACAACAGCTGTTACAAATCACGCACACATTTTCAAGACATATGCATGGAGTTTGGCCTAGACAAATGCAAAACACCCCACATAGAAAAGGGAGTCCTAAAGAAAGGAGGCTTCATTCTTGAAAATGGAGACACTATCGAATCTATGGAAGAGGGTGAGGTGTACAAGTATTTGGGATTCCAGCAAGCCAGACTCACAGAACAGAAGAAAACTAAACAAACATTGTCACCAACAGATTAAATAACATTCTCAAAACACATCTGAATGGAAAAAAAACAGTGAAAGCCATAAACACATTGACCATACCTATACTGACTTATTCCTTTGGAGTGATACAGTGGACACGGACAGAACTTGAATCACTCTAAAGAAAAACACGAACAACATTTACAAAATACCAGTACCATTACCCAAAATCTGCCATAGAAAGAACTATTCTCCCACGCAAGGAAGGTGGACGTGGTCTTATTGACATTCCACATTTACACAACAGACAGATCTATAATCTGAGAGAGTTCCATAAAAAACAACTACACAAAGCTATAGTCTTGGCTGATACAAACATAACACCATTAAATCTACATAACGACACTCCAAACCAATTAGACAACACTGCACACACACAAGAAAAGAAAATATCCTGGTGTAGAAAGGAACTCCATGGCAGACACCCACATGACCTTCAGAAACAGATCCCCCTGTTTCTGAAGATCATGTGGGTGTATTTGTAACCCCTGACTAATAATTCTGTCTAATAATCTGTTTGTGCAAGCAGCTTGCAATCTAATAATCTGTTAGTGCAAGCAGGATTTTCAATAAATAGATCCCCCTGACTAACCAGCTGTTTGACGCTTTGGCGCCAAAGCGTCAAACAGCTTGTTAGTCAGGGGGATCTATTTATTGAAACAGAAGGGTTTATAATAGCTATACAAGACCAGGTAATAAACACAAAAAACTACAGAAAATACATACTAAAAGACAGCACATTAACAAACGACACGTGTAGGAAATGCCACATAGCACCCGAAACGATTTAATACATTACATCAGGTTGCAAGCTGCTTGCACAAACAGATTACCTGCAGACACAACCAAGTAGCAAACATAATACACCAAAAGCTTGCAACCAAACACAAATTAATAAAAACACACTCACACCATATTACAAATACATACCAGAACACAATCTTAGAAAACTCGACACACAAGATGTATTATAACAGAACAATCCTAACAGACAAAACCATACACCATAACAGACCAGACATCACTCTCATAGACAAACAAAACAAAATTACCTACATTATAGACATCTCAATACCTGACACAAACAACATCCAGGATGCATTCACCCAAAAAATTAGCAAATACACATAACTCTCACAAGAAATTAAGCGTCTCTGGGGAATGCAAAAGGTAGTCATAATAGCCATCATTCTCTCCTCCACAGGAGTAATCCCTCATGCATTACAAAAAGCCTCAAAACACTAGATCTAATCCCAAGACATACATAACACTACAAAAAGCATCTCTACTCAATACATGAAACATAGTCCATAAAAAACAACTACACAAAGCTATAGTCTTGGCTGATACAAACATAACACCATTAAATCTACATAACGACATTCCAAACCAATTAGACAACACTGCACACACACAAGAAAAGAAAATATCCTGGTGTAGAAAGGAACTCCATGGCAGACACCCACATGACCTTCAGAAAAGAAAACATCCTAGAGTAGAAAGGAACTCCATGGCAGACACCCACACGACCTTCAGAAACAGATCCCCCTGTTTCTGAAGATCATGTGGGTGTATTTGTAACCCCTGACTAATAATTCTGTCTAATAATCTGTTTGTGCAAGCAGCTTGCAATCTAATAATCTGTTAGTGCAAGCAGGATGTTCAATAAATAGATCCCCCTGACTAACCAGCTGTTTGACGCTTTGGCGCCAAAGCGTCAAACAGCTTGTTAGTCAGGGGGATCTATTTATTGAAACAGAAGGGTTTATAATAGCTATACAAGACGTCAAACAGCTGGTTAGTCACGGGGATCTATTTACTGAAACAGAAGGGTTTATAATAGCTATACAAGACCCCAGTATTTAACACAAAAAACTACAGAAAATACATACTGAAAGACAGCACATAAAAACAAAAATTCTACAGAAAATACATGCTGAAAGACAGCACATTAACAAATGACATATGACTAAAGGACAGCACATAATAAACACAAAAAACTACAGAAAATACATACTGATGACACATGTAGGAAATGCCACATAGCACCCGAAACGATTCAACACATGAGAAAACTACAGAAAATATACTGAAAGACAGCACATTAACAAACGACTATGTAGGAAATGCCACATAGCACCCAAAACGATTCAACACATTATGTCTGGTTGCAAGCTGGTGTAGGAAATGCCACATAGCACCCGAAACGATTTAATACATTACATCAGGTTGCAAGCTGCTTGCACAAACAGATTACCTGCAGACACAACCAAGTAGCAAACATAATACACCAAAAGCTTGCAACCAAACACAAATTAATAAAAACACACTCACACCATATTACAAATACATACCAGAACACAATCTTAGAAAACTCGACACACAAGATGTATTATAACAGAACAATCCTAACAGACAAAACCATACACCATAACAGACCAGACATCACTCTCATAGACAAACAAAACAAAATTACCTACATTATAGACATCTCAATACCTGACACAAACAACATCCAGGATGCATTCACCTTAGAATTTAGAATCAAACGCAATAACGATGTTAAATTAAATTTATATGTTTGAGCCTATAGTTCATGGTACTAAAGATGGTTTTGTACTGAAAGTGCTTCACTAAATAAATACAGTAAAACTTTGATCTAATATTCGTTGATCTAACGTTTTCCTCGATCTAACATTCTTTTTCTCTGGTCCCGGCAAAAAATAGGGGAAAATAACATTAAAATGTTTCAATCTAACGTTATCCTCTGTATAACATTCAAATTTTCTAGTCACTATATCACCAAACTCATGTAAATGATTTTCGATGTAACGTTTGACAGAATTATTATTACGTCCTGTCCTCTCACAGGTATATTAAAGTTATGTATACACAGTGGCACCAAGAGAAATCCTGGGCCCCGGTATGAACCAGGTTTTGGGCCCATATATATAATAAAATCTTATTTTTAAGAAGTGGCCCAGGCCCTTCAATCTTCTATGGGCCCGAGGAATTTGTTCCCTCTTCCCCGGTCTCTCGGCGCCTATGTGTATACAGTATATAGAATACATACTTACTACATATGGTAATCCTATTAATCCTATGTAAGTCATATAGTAATTTTATTTTATTCAAATATATTTGCCAGTTTGAAAATCACAATACGTGCACTCAAGGCCTGCACATTTTCTACTTTTTTGATTGTAAATTTCACTAGTAATCTCTTCACAATGCAAAATTTTGCAGGTCCGCGTTACCTATATATGTACGTCATTTTTATTTGGCCGGTTCTCGATCTAACGTTTGTTTTCGCCGTCCCCTTGGAAAACGTTAGATCGAAGTTTTACTATAGTAGTGTGCATGATTACCACTGAAATATTCTTGAATTTAAAATATTAAGTTATAATAAGTCTAAGCAGAAATAATCTTAAGTATTAAATTATAATTAAAATGAATTAAAATTAAAAAATTTCAAGATACTTTCACAGTAAGAGAGTACTTGCTTTACTTTTATAAAAATATATTGTTAATTAACATCAGTTAAAGTATAATCAGAAACAATAGGAAAAAAAAAATTATAATAATAGAACTAGCTAGGGTACACCTGGCATGTCTTTTTTTTTAAGGGAATTTCAGGTACATAACAGTTTATTTGAGTTGAAAGGGACAGATAATAAATTGATAACGAACCATGCAGAAGTATTATTTTATCATATATTCTAACTCATTTATTATAGCATTTGAAATCCATTTGATTTTTTGTGTCCAAAATTAATGTTGATTTAATCAATATACAGGGTGCGTCAGCTAAATCCAGACAAATTTCAAATTGAATTTCCCGCCATATTTGACGTCAGCAGTATGATGCTGCTGACGTTTTAGTAAGCCAGATAGACGATGCATTTGAGGATAAGTACAAAATAACTGATCAGTTAAGATCGAACGCAGAATATAATCAGAAAGCAGCGATAATCGAAGGCCTTCGCGCTGGACGTTCACCTTCCGAAATAATTCGGTTCTTTAACTATCCAAGATCGACAGTTTATGATGTTGCTGCTAGATATGCGGCTTCAGAGAAGTCTGAAGAAGGTTCTGCCAACCCGGCAAGGAAGAGCCATTCCAGGGGGAGATCGTCAAGGACACCGGAAGTTGTCCGATGAGCTCAAGAGCTCATCTCAGAGGACCCAGGGCAATCTCTCAGGCAATTGGCAAACACATTGGGTGTAAGTGAGGCCACAATGCGTCAAATTGCGGAAGCGAACCTACAGTAAAAGTCCTACATCATTAAAGTACGACAGATGCTGTCTGATGCCGCTAAAACAAAGAGAGTTGCTCTAAAGAATTCTGACCTCCTAACAGTCCAGATTTGAATTCTTTGGACGAAGAATTCTGCCTCCTAACAGTCCAGATTTGAATCCTTTGGACTATTAAAAAGGGTCTCTAATAGGTCGAGACATCCTAATGTGGCATCTCTCTAGGCCACTACTGAGGCAGCATTTAACTATTACGTATGGAGCGTTGTTGAAAGGGTCTCTAATAGGTCGAGACATCCTAATGTGGCATCTCTCAAGGCCGCTATTGAGGCACCATTTTCAAA
This sequence comes from Olivierus martensii, assembly GCA_000484575.1. Lineage (NCBI taxonomy): Eukaryota > Metazoa > Arthropoda > Arachnida > Scorpiones > Buthidae > Olivierus > Olivierus martensii. The sequence goes on from AYEL01080500.1 coordinate 75,896, forward strand.
CCTGGACAAGCAGGCATTGCGCAGGCATGTCATCATTTCCGGTCAAGGATCGAGGCAGTAATTGAGGCAGAAGGGAATTACATCGAGTAATTTTAATCTAAAGGGATCCCAAATTAATGTGCAAATGATAATTTTGATAATTTTATTCTTTTTGTTAAATAAAATTTTGTTTAATTAAATTGTTTATTTTGTCCGGATTTAGCTGACGCACCCTGTATATGCCATGATGTAACATCATACATAAATTGTGGTTCAGTTATAAACTATATAAATATTAGGTTGACAGTGAACCATGTAGAACATTATTTTGCCATATTATTAACTTATCATAGCATTTGGAATACATTGATTTTTGTGTCAAATTTTAATGCCGACTTTACCAACACATTGTCATGATGACATCATCTCACATCAACATGGCATTGTCCCATTATTACATCACACAGGTTCTATATTATTTGATCTGATATTTTGGAGTGATAACAAAAAATGTCTTCATTTAAATCCTTCTCAATGATGTTTGGATTCGAAATAATATGAGAATCGTGCCAGTGAGACCTACCATTGTGATGTAACAATGGGTGACACATTAAATGATTGTGACATATGACATAACAATGCAGCAATGATAACATGATAGGGCCATAATATTCCAGGATAATTCCTGGACATATTCAAAAACAGACAGTGGATAAATTTGTGTGTGTTTAATAATATGCTGGTTAAATTAACATTAATTTTGGACACAAAAATCAAATAGATTTCAAATGCAATAATAAATGAGTTAGAATATATGATAAAATAATATTTTGCATGGTTCGTTATCAACTTATTATCTGTCCCTTTCAGCTCAAATAAACTGTGTTATGTACCTGAAATTCTCTTATAAGAAAAAAAAAATAGATGCCAGGTACCCTTGCTAGTTCTATTATTATTATTATTTGTTTCTATTGTTTCTGACATCATCCCATTATTACATCACAGTGATGTCATGCACGAATATTGTATTGCAATATAATCCACTGCACATCACTATGACATCATACCTGTGCAGCTATGATGTCATCATGAATTCAAACATAACTCTATATGATTTAAATATATTTTTTCATTGCAACTCCAAAATGCTCCTTTACTGGTGTGATCTCAACAGAGAATAGCCTATGTTATTTGTGGAGTCACAGGAAATTACTACACACTTACAAATTTATCCACTGTCTGTTTTTGAATATGTCCAGGAATTATCCCGGAATATTATGGCTATATCATGTCATCATTGCAGAAGCACAATATCATCCATTGTGAGAGGCCCGCATGGCCAGAGGACGATATTGATAGGCATTGGCCTAAAGTGCGGTGAGAGACGTGCGTAAGGATGGGTAATGAGAGTCTGCAGATAAAACAGAGATGAAGTTCAACGAGAACAACTTCCTTTATTTAAGAGAAAGATCTTTAAACATTTTTCTCTTGACTAAAGAGAAGTATCTGAACAAATTCCAAAGCTGACGATAATGATACGATGATGTCGAGCTCCAACACAGTCTTTAGTCCAAATATTATAAAGTCTTTAGTCCTTAACTCCTGTTATTGAACTGAAGTCATAATTATTAATCTTTCTGCTTTCCAGTGATGGCGTAAGATTTATGGTATTTCCATGCCGTGGATGAATCTTGGTCATTAATCGGGAAAATCCGAGAAGATCGTCACGTTCTGGCGAATATGGCGGCTTGAACGGGAACAAATAAGATTTCACAAGAAAATAGAGGAATGTAGGAAACAGATAGCTTCAGACACCAGCGGACAGTGGATTGTCTGACAAAGGTGGACGGTAGGACAAGAGTAAAGAGAGCCAAGCACCGATCGAGGGCAGCGCGGGCTCTTAAATACCCGTGACCTTTCTGACCCTTATTCCTGGGCTGAGAACTAAGATGTTTACCTCCCGAATGTTTGTAGAGTTAGGTGTCGGATTCGCGACTGTTCGGCGGACACCTACGTAAACATTCTCAGCGATTTATTGTTATTGTGGATGAAGTTCGTGAGCTGATCCAAATACCACATGTCACATTGTCATATATCTCCATTATTGTCTTTCCCGAATTGTTCTTCCCCCAAACATCTTGTTTCATCTCTGATTTCCCCTTAATCGTTCAAACGCGGACGAGGAGGGTCATAGGTGAGAACAGATACTCCACATATGACCTCATTTCCAGGTCCTCACAATTGTTATGTCACAATCACTTAATGATGTCACCCATTGTTACATCACAATGATGGATCACACTGGCACGATTCTCACATTATTTCAAATCCAATTATCACTGAGAAGGATTTAAATGAAGATATTTTTTGTTATCACTCCAAAATTTCCCATCTCTTGAGCAATCTCAGCCCAGGTATGTAATGTTTGTAAAAATTTTGAGTGACGGCGAACAAAAGAAGAAAAGAAAATATGTTAGAAAGATAAAAATAATTGTTAATGGTAAGAAATTGTGTAAAATCTTGGTTTTACTTGAAGCCGTGTGTGTATCGTCTGGTGTGGGCGGCCATCTTGATGGAACTGACGGGACGAGTGGAGGCGTACATTTTGTTACACAAAAGAAGACACTAGTTTTCTGATTATTATTTATTAATTTACTTATACATATTTAGATGTTGTTTTGACTTAAATGTTGTCATTTGGATGCTTTGGAAAAACACAAAGAATTGTGTTATGCTAATTAGAAAGAGTATTTATACGCATCACCAGATGGCATTCAAGTGTGTTCCGACGTTCGTGACTGTCGTACTGTATATTTTGTGTTGTATTCGTCGTGTGCTAACAGACACCCTGGTGTGTTGTTCGTGGAAAAATTGTCACAGTGTTTTTTGTGAATGTTTTTGGATCATGACGAATTTATGCTGTCGGAAGTAACTTGTTGTTTTATTGTACTAATCAGTTTAAAGTTTTTCATTAAGTTAATAAAAGTTTCATAAGGATGACAGATGCTGTTTATTTGTTCGTAGACTGGCTCGTGCAATCAAAATTTAAAGTTTTCATCAATTCTGAAATCATGGCAGAAGTCCAGGCCAAGGAACCGGAAGAAACAAATCTTCGCAAGAGGCCGGAGAAGCCCCGACTTCTTTACAGGTAGCCAATGTTACCTGCAGATATGCAGGAAGTTTATGCCAAGTTTGATCCCATCAGATCAAATAATATGGAAACCTATGTAGAACAGAGAGTACAGATAAGCATTGCTTTTTATATATATACATAGATTTGGAAGTAATGACTTCATTGCTACCTTATCTCATTGTTATATTACTTATAATGACATTTTGTGATATCATCCATTGTTACTTCTTTGTGATGTCACATCAATGAGACTGTGATATCATCTCCTGAATTTAGATGTGACTCTGAAAGATTTAAATGAAGGCATTTTCATTGCCATCACTAAATGCCCCATTCCCTGGAGTGAATTCAATTTAGAATAGCCTATGTTATCCACGGGGTTAAAAGAAGTCACTATGCAAAATTTGGTTTGGAGGAGTCAAATGGGTATGGGAACCTTCCTGGAACAAACATTGAATTTTATATAAATATTCCATAAGAACAAATAACATAGCTGAATTGAAATGTAAATTGAAAACAAATTTCAATTGAGCTAATGTATTATAACAATAAATGTTTCATAATAAGAAAGAAATAGTATTTCTATGTTAGTTTCATTAATGCAGTTCAGTAGTGTGGATGAAAGACTATTCATCTAATTTCCATTAAAACTATTTATTATTTGAAGATTTTACTTGTTTTTGCATGTTTCTGGGAATTTTTGACTAAGGACCAGGTAAAGATATTAAGTATGGGCAACCCCATCATATCATTTTGATATTTCAATATTATATATCTGGAATTAGCTGGATAAAGTATGACATAATCATGACACATCATATCAGTTATATTCTTCTAGAATATGATTTTATCAGTGTTTATTTGGAAGAAAATATCAAAGAAATGAGTGAAACTTCAATCTACTATTCCTGGAAACATCATTCAATTTCTAGGGTTCCTGAACAAATCCTATTTAAAATTATGGAAATAAAATCCACATCGATTGTTTCTTAATTTATTGTTTTTCCTAGATCTGTCAGAAATTTTAGTCCTGAAGAATGTTAATCCCATACTGATCATTTTTAGGAAAGAGCATATCACCTTTATGCTGGTAAAACTTTACTCTATTGTTTTTTAAGTGGTGACAAATCTTGCCATTGCATCATGTACTTGTCATCCTCAGTTGTTGCTCATACTTGATATGAGAACTGAGAATGAATCTGCAATCTCTACATCAATTTACATTCCTGCTTGATTCAGTTTGTGATATGACACACCTAACCACAAGAGGTAAAGTAAACTTTTACTAAATTTTGTACAGTTAGCTGTGTGACCTTACACATGTCTTACATGCTAGATAACAAGTTGATGATGAAATATGTGATGGTGAAAGCCTGATCTAGTTTGAAAAACTTTCAGCATGCATTTCTAGTGCCAAGCCTTATGAGCACCTTCATGCAAACATTAACTTTGAATTAGTTTATTTCAAAATTTGTAAAATTTCAAAACTTAATGGCACTTTTCGGCTTTTTGTGGCAATGGATGGTGAGATGTGTGTTGACATATTTTGTGACTTTTAACCCATTTATTGCAATTAAGTGTATAGATGTTAAGGAAGTGGAATAAAAAGCAATAAAAAAAGGGTTAAAAAAACTTAAACTTGATTTTATTAATCCAGCTTTTGCAAATCAATTTTTTCTGTGTTGAAAATATGCCCTTTTGACAGTGACTCCTAAATTTTTTCAGTTGTTGAAATAATTTTAAATTACATATAAACAAACATTATATATAATTGAATGGCTAGATAGAATCTGTATTTTTTATATTCCATCTTGTCAATTTTTTAGTCTAATTTATCAAAATTATTCTGAATTTGGTACGAGATAAATGATATTTTTGAAATTTTTAAGTAAAAATACAATTTTTCATACGATGAGCTATAAAAAATTAAAACTGAAAAAATATTGTAGATAATAGGAAAATATTGGTTAATTTTGTTAAAATAAACTAAAATATATCTTAACTATTTAATTTTTGTTTCAATTTCACCAAAATTTAAGAGAAATTGTAAAAAATGAAATGCAAAACTTTGCGGCCATTTAAATAGGCCTGGCACTTTTATTATTTTTTCAACAGCCACTCACACCTGAGGAAATTGTAGCCAAGTCTACTTTGCTCTGCAACTAGTAAATACCACTTGCTGCAGGGCAAAGTACACTTGGCCTTGGTATTGGGTTGGTTGCTACAATAAATCATCTGCAGTCCAATTAGAGCAACATCTGTTTATGTATGAACAAGACTATTTTCATATATGTTAGGATTTTTTGATATAAATTTTAAAAATACTGCTAAAAATTGTGCAAATGAAGTAAGAAAAAGTTAATAAATATGAAATATTAGTAAAAATGACAATATTTCATTGAATTCATATAATATTCTTTAATAAGAATATGATGTAACTTCATTCAACAAAAGTTACGTAACACTTGATTTTTTTTATAAATAATTTCTGAAAATTTCAGTTGAATTTCTTCATTCATGGTTCATTTTGTTCAGAGGACATGTTGCTATCTAAAAATATCAACTATTTCATTGGAAGGCTAAGATTTCACATTAAAAAAAATGCGTTTTTTCTATCATATACAGAATGAAAAGTTATGATAAAAAAAAGCTTATATTGTTAGAAAGAGTACAAAAAATGCAATAAATCCTGAAAATGTCAAAGGAATTCAGCAAAAATTAAGCAAAAGTTCACAATTTTAATTTTCATAATTTTTTTGCATAACTATCATCATCATTTCTATTTCATCCACTGCTGAATATATATCTGGATATTCTATTTCATCCACTGTTGGATTTATTTTCAAATGTACCTATCTTGTGCAATCTGTATCTACTGGGAACCAATTATTTTTCTTATAGCATTTCTCCATTACTTGTATTGTCTTCCAGGATATGTTTTCCCTTCGTTTTGTTGCCACTAATTCTTTTTGTCCATTGGTTACCAGTGTATTTCATTATGTGGCTTGCCAATGCCACTTACTGCTTCTAACTGCTACCAGTATGTCTTCTACTTTGGTTTATTCTCTTATCCATGTGTTGGTTTTGCATTCTCTCCTAGTGAATCCTAACATGTATCTTTCCATGCTTTTTTGGGTTGGTGCTAGCTTCTGTTTTATTTTCTTTATAACTGTCCATGTTTCACAGCCATATTCCATTATTGGTAGTATACAAATATTGAAGAGTTTCCTTTTGAGGGATATCAATATCCTATTATCCCTTAGGAAATTATTATATTGGCCATATGCATGCCATCCCAATTGCATCCTATATTGAATTTCAGTCATTCATTTTCCTTGTGTTGTGATTACATGTCCTAAGTACTCATATTCTTCCATTCTTTCGATTGTCTGACCTTTTATTGTCTCTGGTTATGGGTTTATTTCTATATTGAATATTACCTTTGTCTTCTCATAGTTCATTTGCAGTCCTATTTTTTTTCTTTCTATCTTGAGGTCACTTAGTATTTGTAATTCATTCAATATTTGAGTGAACAGTACTATGTGATCTGCAAATTTTAGGTGATTGAGATACTTTCCATTGATATTTATTCCTTTGTGTTCCCATCCATTTATTTGTTGGAATATTTTTTCTAGACAGGCTGTGAATAGTTTCGGTGAGATGCTCTCTCCTAGATGAACTCCTTGTTAGAGTTTTATTTTCTACTATCTTTTTATAATCACAAAATGGTTCCATGTAGATAAGCAATACTTCTCTGCATTGGTTGTCTAATCCCTGATTACTTAGTGCTATTAGTATTGCCTCTATAGATACTGAGTCAAATGCTTTCTCATAGTCTATGAATGCCATACAGAGTGAAAAGTGATATTCTTTGAATTTTTCTTTCAGTTGGTTGACAGTGTGAATATGATTCATTGTTGAATAGGCTTTCAAAATCTAGCTTGTTCTCTTGGTTGATTTCATTTGGTTTGAAATCTAGTACTTGTTCTGCTCTTCTCGTGAGAATGATTGTGAATACTTTATATATTCTCAATAGTAGACTATAATCTCTAATTTCTCAGATCAATTTTATTTCCCCTTTTGTGTATTGGCACTATGACTGCATTTTTCCAGTTATCCAGTATCTGTCCTATTTACATACAGTTGAAGAATAGCCTGGAGAGTTGCTTGTATACTGATACTCCTTCCTTTTGGAGTTCAATGTTGATGTTGTCTTCTCCCAGAGCTTTTCCACACTTCATCTTCTTAACTGCTTTCTCTACTTCTTGCTGTATTTTTATTGGGATGATTTCTATATTTGCTGGTCTTGGTCTTATTTGCCTTAATTGGTCTCTTGGTTTATATAGTTCCTCATAGAAAGTTGCTGAAAGCAGAAAACTTATCACTGACTGAGACTCAGTCAGTGATAAGTTTTCTGCTATCTTCTTTGATGGTATTTAATTGGTGTTTGTCAATTAGCAAATAGCCTCTGATCAGAATGGAGAGTCATTATGTCTCTCCATTCTGATCAGAGGCTATTGCTGTTCTCAATGGCATTTGAATTCTTTCTATGCTAAATCTTCATAAATCTTCTCTAATTTTTTTCTTGTACTACTTTACACATTTCTCTATATTCTATCTGATCAGTAGTGGAGTTGATCTTCATCTTCCTTATCTTTTCAATAAACTTGTGCTTTGGCACATATTTTCTTGATGGCATTTCTGGGTTAAATTTCTGCAATCTCCTCAGCATTCTCTCTGATGATTGTCACTGTAATTTTTTTTGCATATTAATTAGATTTAATTCTTTTTGATGACAGAATATTATAAAGTTTAAAAATTCAATAAATCTATTTCAATAATTGTAAATGCCCTTTAGTGAAAAAAATGTAAAATATTATAAATGTTGATATAAGAGTTTTGCTACTTTATATTATATTTATGACTGAATTATTGTTTATTCCTATACAGATAGCTGATGATAATTTTTACAACTAACAAAGACTGATTGTGTTTGTAATCTGATACTTTCTTCTGTCACATTATATAAACAAGTGATCTCTACCTCCAGGTGATTGAACTATGATTCTTTCTACACAATTTAGTTGTTTATCAGTCATATTTCTTCTAATTCTTTTAAACTGATGTGTCAATAATTCTTCTCTCTTCATAAAAAAGAACTAGTCTTTAACCAAAGTAGATTCATTCTAATAATGATAAATTATTTTTTAAATAAATACTTCTGTATTTTATATTTGTACAAATGATCGTGCCATTTTTATGATAGATTGGATATTAATTTTCTCTAAATTATTGCATTTTGTTTTGGTCAGTGCTTTATCTGCCTTTCTAAAAAATTTTTATCATATTATTTCTTTTTATTTTATTTAAAATATCAGTAATTTTAAGATTATTTGTTATATAAAGAACCAATATATAGTCTCGGGATATAAAATTACAGAGCAAATAGTACTTCCAACATCAACAACTTGACCTCAGGCAAGGGATTTATATCATTTTATAAAATAGTGATGATGCTACAGAAACAATCATCTTTGTTTCAAAATATTAATATAACTAATTATATTAATATTTTCAAACAAAGATGATTGTTTCTGTAGCATCATCACTATTTTACAAAATGAGATAAATCCCTTGCCTGAGGTCAAGTTGTTGATGTTGGAAGTACTATTTGCTCTGTAATTTAATTAAAATAAGTAAATTTTGTTTATAAATTACAATATATCTTTAAAATACATACTGAAAGCGTTAACTGATGATAATCAATGATATAACCATGGAGATATAACTAGACTAAATCATTAGATGGTAACAACAATTAAAGCTGAAAAACCGAGTGCACACTTTACTACTGTATTTATTTTAATGGAAATAAAATAATATAATATATTCATACCTATTTTTTATATAAAAATTGAAGAACTATATAATATCTATGACCAGGGCCGGATTTACCTATAGGCTGACTAGGCCGCGTCTTAGGGCCCCGCAATTCTAGGGGCCCCAAACCTATCAATCAGTTTTCAACTTTTATAAACTTATAATTAAAAAACGGGTTTTTATTAAAGTGCTAGATAGAAAGTAAAATTTTAAAAGTTCCTTATAAGTTATAAGGAGCCTTTAAACTTAGACGTAGATGATTTGAATTTTTAGGGTCCCCAAAGCCTTGCTCGTCTTAGGGCCCCAAAAATGCAAATCCGGCTCTGTCTGTGACCATAATGACAATAAAGAAATTAATTATTTACCAAAACATTTAAGGAGTAAACAGGTATCCCTAGACACCCTTGTAGTTTCGCTTATGTTTAGATATGTTTTATGAAAAAACCTTCATATGGATATATCTTTCATCTGCGACAAATATAGTTTTCAATTGTTATCACTAGTAACAGGATTACTAACAGATCTCGATTTATATGCAAGAATACCGCGGATTAAAAATAACGAGCTTATAAATTTTGAATGATTTTTTTTTACTTTTTGTTCTTAAGATATTTTACAGACACTATAACAATATATATAAATGAAAAGTAAGGTACTACATATAAACAACTGCTTTTGACTTAAATATCAAAAAAACTAAATCTAATTCTATCTCTTAAAGCAAATATAATTTTTATGTTTGTTTAAAATATTAAGTTCAAAAAGAATAAATTATCTGAAACAATTATAAATATATATATATATTTAAAATCCCATAAAATCACTTTTAATTCTTTTACTGGTAATAGGTATGGTCATTATACGTCCTGAATTTTTCAAGATAGTTCGAATGTATGTGTTATGTCCCCAGTCTCGATCAAATCTAGAAAAGTCCCCAATTTTATCCATAAGGTGATAATCTCCGATTTTTAACCATTAGTTTACTTTGAAACAAATAACTATAATAAATTTCAAACTCATTTTATCCCATGTCATAACTACTACCTAGAAAAATAAAATTATTTCACTATTATTATAATCTACAAGTGCCTTCTATAATGATTATTTTAGCTGAATAAAAATAAAATTATGGTCAAATGTTTATAGGCTCCTTTTTTTTTATTTAAAAAAGACGCCACACTCCATTCTTAAAGACTACTATGTGGCTGGGCCAAACATGCCCTTCGATAGGCTGCCCACCTCTGCGGAGGGGTCAGTCGGTTTGTGGAGGACGGGGATCGAGCCTGGACTCCATGATATATATTTTCAAAGGGTTGGACCCGAGATTCGAACCCAGGACCTCCAGAGTGGCAAGCCGAAGCGTTTCCATGCCGCCAATCCGTCCGATAGTGGCTTTGTAGGCTCTGCTTTGTGTTGTACTATGTTATTTTTTAAAAAAGTTATAATTTTAATAAAGTATTATTTCACTCGGTAATGTACAGTACCGGACTTATAATTTTAGAGTCCTGGGCTAAGCTATTTTGGGGCCTATTTATAAAGAAAGGAAGAAAATCATGGACTAAGATATTATAATTATATTATAAATACACTCTCAACAATATTCGTGATATCATGTAACAAGCTTGAATTGTTTTAAATGAATTTGGTAATCGCATCGATTGACATATAGATATATAAGAATCAAAATAGATATGCCTATAAAAATAATAATTATAATAAGAACAAATATATAAGAATAATGCAATGTAATGCGTTATATTAACGATTCAAGTTTAATCGAAATGTTAAAAATTTAATAAATTTCGAATTTTTAAATTAAATTTTATATAATTAAATGGAAAAATTAGCTTCCTAATATCGGACAAGGAAAATTTCGTGAGGAATATATTATTATATACAAGGTAGTTATAAGTAAAGTTTTTTTGTCAAGTGCTTTCTGTAACTTTAATTACTGGATCGCCTATGTTAGAGAAACGAAGCCGTTGCTGGTAGGCTCATCCATGTTGCTGATTGGCTACTTTCGCGAACGTACATTCAACGCTATAGTAAATTGATTTTGTTTTGGTAGCCAGATGTATTCCATTTATTTTAGTAAGCGTGATAACCAGATTCTAATAGTTAATAAAAAGGGTGTAGTACCCCAATATAGAGTATTAAACCATTTTATTATTATAATTTTTTATAAATGCATGTTTTCGATAATTTCGAATGAAGTGTTCAAAATACTCCAAATTTCGCATTTTTTTAATCGTTTAATGTATCGAGGAAGGAGAAAAATAGAATTAAAAGCCATCGAAAGTGAATTGTCAAAAATAATTATTTCATGTATTTTATGCTAAAGAAAATATTGTCGGCCGAATGACCGCGTAATAAAGCAGTGGCTTACCACCCTGGAGGATCTGGGTCCCACATCTCCAATTTTTCAGGAGGGGACCGGACTCGACCCGTTGCCTGTTGAACCCCATCTTTCAACTATCCGGTTGACCCCATCATGGGTGCTGGCCCCCCTATGATGGGCTCTATACCTGGCCGCCGCCAGATATAGAATATCCCATGAAGATATGGCGACTTAATAAACTAACCTACCCTAATCTAACCGAAGTGTTTCAACCCGGCCAATCCGGCCGACAGCATTAATGATTTTTTTGGTCAACAGATGACACCACACTCCATTCTGATAGAATATTATGTGGCGGGGTAAAATAAGCCCTTCCACAAGCTGCACACCCCTGCGGAGGCAGCATTAATGATTAGGTTAGTTTAGATTAGTTTAGTTAAGCCGCCATATTTCACGAGGGATATTCTGTATCTGGCGGCGGCCACTTATAGAGTCCATCACAGGCGAATAGCATAAATGAACCGGCTGGATGCCTCAGTAGAAGCGTGCTGTACTTCTACCCTAGAGGATTCCAGTCAATTCCCAGGTCCCTTATATTCAGATTAGGTTTGTTTGGTTAAGCTGCCATATCCTCGTGGGATATTCTGTATCTGGCGGCAGCCTATGATGTGTTCTATAAATGGCGGCCACTTATAGAACCCATCATAGGCTGGCTAGCACCATGACGGGATCAACCTGACGGTTGAAGGATATCGTTCAAAGAGTTGGGCCTGGACCCTTCCTGAAAAACTGGAGGTGTGAGACCTGGATCCTCCAGGGTGGTAAGCCACAGCTTTACCACGCGATCATCCGGCGGACCTCTTACATCCAGATTTTTTCAGGAGAGGTCCTGTCCTGGCTGGCAGAACCCCATTCTCCACTTAACGGCTGACTGGTAGAAGTATAAGCAGCCCTTGGTGGGAACTGGATGCCCTGCTGCTTAGTACTACATGGTAGGAAGCAGTGTAAACTGCACAGTAAAAACATTAATGAAAAGCAAAAATGAGTTATTAAAATGAAATGAATCTCTAATGTCTTAACCTTTGAAGCTTATTTAATTAAACAAGATATTAAATAATATTTTTAATATGTTGTTAACCTTTTAAGAAATTGAAATAACATTTTAGGGTCAAAGAATGGAATGATATACGATATAAAAAAGGCATCAACGTATTCATGAATATTCTATAAATAGTTTTAGGGATATCAAGTTTTTAAATATTTTGAGTTACTACTATTCTTATATCAAACCGATGATATAATGAAACTACGTACCACCCTTAAAATTATTATCAGACTGATAACAATGTGATAAAGTCTTAGAGGATCTCGATCCCACAGCTTCAGCTTTCTAGGAACGCCCCGGTTCGGATTTTTCTCAAAAATTGGAGGTGTGAGACTTGGATTTGAATTCAAATTCTTCAACATTCTGGTTGGCATTATAATGAATATTTTTTGTTTTCTTCTATATTACTTTACACTCACAGACTACTAAGCGGCGAGACATTACAGTGCTTACTACACGTCACTCACACCCGTGGTAATATCACTTATCAACTGGAGGATGGAGTTCAAGAAACTGGTCACGAACACCTCTTAAAAAAACTGGAGGTGTGAGATTAGGGAATTGAACTCGGATCCTCCAGGGTAGAAGCAGGGCATGCATCAACTGGGACTGTCGGCTGATCAATCAAGAGTGTCTTTTGTTAATAGATGTCGCCACTTTCTATTCAGGAAACAAGCTCTTATACAGGCTGCCCATCTCTGCAGAGGAATCAGCTGAATTGTGGAGGACAGGGACCAATGGCTCGGGCTTAGATTTTATAAATAAATTCATAGGATTTGGATCTGAGAATCGACACTTGGTTCTTCAGAGTGGAAAACCGAAGCGTTTCCACGCAGTTAATCCGGCCGATTTTTTTTTTTTGCATATTTTACGCCCCCTTTCCAATCAGGGAGATTACTAAGGGGGGGATAACAGCAATATTCAGGTAAAATAATTAACATATTTTCATTTGAAAAGAATATGAAAAGAGCCCATGTCAAAAATAAGTAAAAGAATATAATTATAAAGTTTGAAGACAATGGAGATTTGGGTGTGACATCAGGAAATGGTCGATGGCCGATTTCCATTGAAGTCGTTGATGAAGTAGCTATTGATGTGGCTGACAGTACAGTACGAAGTCAAAATTCTTTATCCAGTGCCTATGTGGTAGCACATGATTTGTCCTTTCTTGGTTCACTGTTTGAAAAGTACTTCGGTCCATTTTATATTGGTATCCCTACAAGATTCATATTATGCAACAATTGAAATTGCGAGACTCGCAGGCACAAATGGATTTTGTTCATTAGTTTCTGCCGATAATGGATGTTGACGACAGAGCCGTAGCGAGGCTATGGCGAAGGTGGCCACGGCCATAGGCACCAAATGTAAGGGATCACTACCATCGTCCACCTCACAAAGGCGCCTTTTAGATCTTGAGCCATAGGCGCTTAGAGCAGTAGCTACGACACTGGTTGACGACATGTGGCCTGGGAATATTTCTATGGACTGTATTCCATATGTGACAATTCTGAGCTTTTGTCATTAACAGGTGCAGTGAATACGCAGAATTCCCGCATATAGAATACATCGCATTTGCATGTCATCCATATAATTTGAATCTTCATAATTTAGATGAAAAATTAACACAAATCCATCTGAAATCAGTTTGTTTCTGAAATTAATTGGTTAATTAATTCTTTATAATACCATGGATAAATTACTAAATTAATAATGCCTATTGAGCAATGCATTGTATTACACATCGAAAAACACAAAATTAATTAAAAGTATTAAATGTCGAAATTACCTTGATAGGGTTTGATAAGGGAATGCTCTCTTTTTAAATAATCTTTGGTATTCCATTGAGCTAAGCTTAATGTGGACGTTATAAATAAAATTATTACAAACAATGAGATCCGATCAAAAGACATTTTAACTAACTGGCACTAAAAACTTATTTAGTCTGTTCTTCCAAACGCAAAAGTAGCCCATACAGCAGTTATCGAATTGTTGCTTTTGCACAATGGCACCACCTAGCGATATAAATATTCATTTTATGATTAGGAAATTTCAGTACTATATATAGATTTCGAAAGAGATTAATTCTACATAATAATAAAAGGATAGCACTGTACGCAGTAGAGAATAATTCAATAAACATCATTTATTCACGGAACTTTCAAAGTAGTTTTTTTCTATAAACGTTGTTAAAAAACCAACGTTTTTTCATATCTTGAGGGAAATATAGTATGGTCCATTCTAGTTCTCAACCTCATATAAAGATATAATAAAGATAATTTGCGGTGCAATAAACAATAAAGCTAAAATTATAATAAATCTTTAATTTAATTGAAAAATAAACATATTCTGTTTATTTTTAATTAATCTCAAATTTATAGCAACTGATAAAACAGTCAGAATATTTCTTTATGTATTATTCACAGTCAAAATATTTCTTTATTTTATTTTCTTTATGTACTATTAAGAATTTTGTCACATTTGTATATATATATCATTATGCATTTCATATTTTTATAATTCATTTTGCCGCCTATATAAAACCGGCGCCTGAGGCGGTAGTCTCACCACCTCACCTAAGAAACCAGCCCTGCATTTGATTGAATGTGAGACTTGGAATTGATCTTTGATCTCACACGAATACAATTAATTGAACTAAGCTAAGTTTAACTTGTTGAAACATGTTGTAGAGTCTACTTCCATAGAATTGCAAAAACGTGGATAGCATATATCATACTTGTCTAAAATATAAGTACAGTTGTACATTATTTTATAATAACCACAGACAATGAACCAATGCTCTGATTATATCCTAAAAAAAGTAATCAAATATTATCATACTGCACTTCTTCCTCCAATCTTCACCAATTTGACGAAATATTGTGCTAGAAAACATTCATCTGATATTCTTTACATCTGTAAGCGACAATCTTATTTGCTGCCATTCACCATTCCATAAAATTGGCATTCAATGCTTCAGAAGCCAAAAGTGATGAGCAATACACCATTCCAAACGTTGTTCATCATTCGTTGGTGTGATATTGCGTTCATATGCTACATCATTGCCTTGAAGGCCTATGCTATTCTACTTGCAATTTTCCTGTGAAGAATGAAAGTGCTTATGAAAGAAAGAGTTGGCGTTTGATTGTTTTTTTTTTGCATATTTTACGATAAATTTCCGGGACCAGACCCGGGACGCGAACCCGGGTCCTCCAGCGTGGTACCCACGCGTTACCCTCGAACCCGGGTCCTCCAGCGTGGTACGCCAACGCGTTACCACTCGGCCATAATCCGGCCGATTCTATCATATCATGATAGGATCGCCGAATTCAATCCATGATGGTTCTAAATGTAGTTACCGCCATATACATTCCTTGTTATCCGAATAAGCCGTGTGGAAATGCTTTAGCTTTCTAGTCTAGAGAACCTGGATTCGATTCTTAGGTCCCATTCCTTGGAAAAATTTTCAAGGGATCTGGCTCTGACCGATTGACTCTTCTGCAGGGGGCAGCCTGGGGAAGAGCTTGTTTAACTCCGTCAGTCAGTATTCTTATACCCTGTTTACACTAAGCAATATAAACCAGTACAAATCATAGAACTTGTTTAATTTCATATATGTGAATGAAACATGGATAGCCAATCTCGTTTGGAAACGTCACACACTAGTGCATACTAGTTTAGGCTGAACGAGGAAGGTCTATAGGTTCAAACTGAAACTCATTCCTGACTGGATGTTGGTTCGGATGAAACAGGAAGTGCCGCCATTATTTCTCTCTCGCTTTGGAAATTAAATTGCTTGATGAGATCTTGTAAGTATAATTTTGATGAAAACTTTATTTTAATTTTACATATTTTTACTTATAGTTAACATATTTAAAGCTTTTATTATAATTTAAGGTGATTTTATTCGTTCGAAAGAAATGGAAGAAAGAGATAGCCTCATATGTATCCTTAGAAGTGAAAGCATATTATTCAACACCAGAGGTCACTATGTAATGTAAACTGGTTAAACAATATTGTAATATGAACAAGGCCTTCTCTGAACTCGTTAAATTTTGAACGCGATCATTTACAAACTGGTTTATATTACATAGTGTAAACAGGGTATTACAGAATGGAAAGTGGCATCTTCTGTGGGCGAAACAACAAAATATATCTCTTGAGTAATTCAAAATAATCTGCAGTGCCGGCCGAATTGGCCGACACCAAATATAGATTATTTTATAAATTAGATTGTTACCACTTCGGCTTTTTTTTAAAAGACCTGGTATCTAATTTTTTATCAACAGATGACGCCACACTTCATTCTGTAAGAATACTATGTGGTGGGGTGAAACAAGTCTGTGCACAGGCTGCCCACCCCTGCAGCGGTGTCAGCCGGATTGTGGAGGACGGGTTTCGACGGGCGCGTCCGGATCCCATGATAAATATTTTCAAGGGGTGGGACCCGAGACTCGAACTGGGTCCTCCAGAGTGTAAAGCCGAAGCGTTTCCACGCGGCCAATCCGGAGGTCCTCCAGAGTGGAAAGCCGAAGTGTTTCCACACGGCCAATCCGGCCATCCTCCAGAGTGGAAAGCTGAAGCGTTTCCACGTGGTCAATCCGGTAATCCTCCAAAGTGGAAAGCCGAAGCGTTTCCACGCGGAATCCGGCCGACCACTCCAGAGTGGAAAGCCGAAGCGTTTCCACGCGGCCAATCCGGCCGACGAACCAGAGTGGAAAGCCGAAGCGTTTCCATGCGGTCAATCTGGCCGACACCTTGTTTCGATTCTGTAATCCCACCTCATGAAAATATTATTCATCGGGGCGGGGTCTGGTTCATCAACCACTGTACTTTACAATCCGGCTGACCTTCTACAACAATGGGCAGTTTGTGGCAAGATTGTTATAGCATCGCAATTTAGTAATCACTACTGACTGAAAAGTGGCTCATCTGTTGACTAAAAAATTGATAACTTCAATCTATCAGTCTGATGTGCTGCGATGGAAGCATGCTGTTCTTTCATTCTGGTGACCGGGTTCAATTTCCAAATTTACTCCTCTAGTTTTTTCACGAGGGGTGCGGCCAACTGGTTGAATACCATCCTTCCGTCATATGACGACTGATTCTATCAGGGATATGTACTGCCTGAAGTGGGAATAGAAACACCCCATTATTTTTTTGGTATTGGCTCGGTAGTTTTCAAATCTGACAAAAAAATGTGCGGTGAAACCTTACACGGACATAGAACTTCTGACAAGTTTGCCGGCCTCACATCCACTTTTTTGTATTTTGCGCATTGCGTTCGGGTGACAAGTTGATTAACATTGCACCCAAGGTGGAGGACAGAAAACGAATCTTATAGTATCTTTATAACTTAATATATAAATTTTCATATTTCGGAAACACAAAGAAATGAGAAACAGTCGTGGACACACTATTGATTTTCACAGTTTCAGTATATAGTACTGTACTTTTTTTTGTCAACAGATGACGCCACTTTCCAATCAGTAATAGTACTAAGTGGCGGGGCGAAACAAGCCCTTCCACAGGCTGCCCACCCCTGCGTATGCAGATTGCACAAGATAGATATATCTGAAAACCAAAGAAACAGGCATAAATATATCCAGCAGTGGATGAAATAAGAAATGATGACGATAATGATGAGTATTTATTCTGATATTTATTTGATAGATTATTACGAATTATAATTTAACTCGTTTGTTTTATTGATAATATTAATCTGCTTGGAAAATACTCCATCATCGGTTCGAATTAATAGAAAAATTCCTGTATATCGTCACTTATGTTTTTTCCTATTCTCGTTTATATTTTTGAAATGATAAATTTGCTATATTAAATAAACAAAATGGTCCGTTTCGTATCGATGCTCACCAGATAAAACATATATGATAATTTTCAGTATGTTTACTATAATCTAAGAGGAAAAGGATACAGACGAATTGTTCCGGGATATTCAAGGTCTATTTGAGTTATGGAAAAACCATAAATGCAAAAATAGAATAAATTGCTATTGTCATTGTTAGTTGTAACCAGCATAACATAATGAAACTTTGGAGTTAGTTAATTACACTTATTATCAGCTCTCCTATTTTTATAGACCAGAAAGGAATTATTTGCATGAAAACTGTATTATAAACAAAGAAAATTGATTTTAATATTTATTAAATGTTAAGGCTGAACTCACACGAACCACAAAACGGTGGTTACCGTTGTGGCCGAAATCGCGAACCACTTATATGCGCAGTTGGTAAGGGACTGCGCGTATATTCACGATTTTAAAATGGCATTGAGGGAATAACTATAACAATATTTTAAGAGACAGCTTTAATAGTCTATATTTTGACCATTGCATAAAATTCAACTAAAAATTTTTTTTATTTGCATTTTCTTGCGAGCAAAATTCAAAATGTAACAAGTAGAAAAGTGCATAATTTTGTAAAAAAAATCAAGCCAAGAAAAAGCTGTTTTATTTCGTATATAAGACTATGAAAATGAAAACAGTAATCCCATGAAGAATGGGTGCACTTCATTGTATACTGTATAGAAAATAAGTTCATATTCGTGGCAGAAAAAAGGAGTTTTTATCATCAAACAGTTCTCATAATAATTAAATGCCCGTAGTATCAGAATGAAATAAATTATTTCTTTTATATTTATGCAATACTACATTTTTTTGAACTTAATAAATGCTCATAAATATAAATATTGGACTATTCCTTTCTGTGGCAGATTTAATATCTGTCACAGAAAGGAATGGTCCAGAGGCAATAACATATGGCATTGAATAATATATTATCACAAATAAAATAAATATTTATTATTCAATGTCAAATATTATTTAAGCATATATACAAAATTTAAATACAGTTATTAAATTCTAATAAAAAGCTCATTTCATATTTTCGACTGAAAGCAAAATTCTTAAACTTAAAGTATGTTCCCATAATTATAGAATAAATTAATTTTGAAATTAAATTATTTGAAACTATAGATGACAGACAAAATTTGTCTATTGTCTCACTCGCGTGTCGTAAGAGGCGACTAAAGGTGCATTCTTTTTTCTAATAGTGGCCTCCCACATTTCTTCTGATAGGATCCTTTCCCTCTTTTCTCATACTTTCCCATAATCTTCTCACTTCAATCTTCATTCTTCAAGGGTAAATCTCTGAGTTCCCTGTATTCTTCCCCCTATCCTCCGCCATCTATCTCTTTTTATCATAATGTTGTAATATTTGAAACTATAATAGCCGACATATCAGCAATTGTTATTCTGTTGCTAAAAAATAATATATTTTGCAGTTATCAATTACACAATTAGAGTATTTTATTTTGAAATTATATATCCGTTATAAAAACAACAAACCAGCTCAATTTTTGCGATTTTCTATCTATTAATTATTGAGCGATGGTAAAAAAAAACGCCAAAGTTGTCCTATCTCACCAATTTGTAATATCGTAGTTTCCTTGTTAAAACATTCATATTTATTTAAATATTATATACTTAAACATTACTTAAAAAATATATCATCAGATTAATATATTTTCCAGATATCTGAGTCTGATAGGATATAATCTCGAAAGTGTTAAGGCGATTCGATGATGGATAAAGTTCATTAAAATTCTGTTGAAAGAAAGAAAGTTGAGATCTTTAATTACCACCGTGAGAAAATGATTTAGAATAATTTATACTTCCAACTTTCTGATACATGTCAAAAAAAACGAAGAATAAATCTATCGTCAATGACCTAAAAAATGGCTACCATGGAGTTACCGAGTTATTGAGAATAAATATAAAAAATTCAAGGAAAAATATCTAATGTTTTTTATATTGTATCTGTTAAAAATTTGACAAGAAATATGTCATGCGTGACTAAATTAGAGCCTTTAAAACATTTTAGTTTTATATATGAAATGAATGGCAGACATGTTATTTTATAATTATTAAATCGGGATTTCTGTAAATTTGATTAGGTGTAATTCATCATAAATATCAAGAAACAAATTGGAATCAAGTTTACGTTCGTTGATTTATGTACTGTAATTGAAGATCGAGTATGAATTCTATAAAAAAATTATCTAGTCATTTAAAAGCAAATGAATTAATTTAATCTAATTTTAATTGAATTAAAATTTATAAACTGGCACAAATAAACTAAAAAGGAATTGTAAAAGATATAAAAATAAAAGATTTTCATTAATTTATATGAAAGAATAAAAGTAATTGATTTCAATTAAATTCATTCAGAATTATAGATGGGGATGCTCAAAGTTCACTACGAGCCACATGCGAGAATCTCAAACACTCGAGGTCGGCCGGATGGCCGCGTGGTAAAGCTATGATTACCACTCTGGAGGATCCGGGTTCAAATCCGGGTCCACATCTCCTTTCAGGAGGGGTCCGGGCTCGGACTGTTGAACCCCATCCTTCAACCATCATGGGTGTTGGCCAGCCTGTTATGGGCTCCATAAGTGGCCGCCACCAGATTAAGTATATCCCTCGTGTGATATGATTACCACACGAGGGATAACCTGTGGCTGCTTAACCTACCTAACCTAACCTCAAACACTCCAGAGCCGCAGTCAGTTTATTCGGGGAAGTAAACAATGGTTTCAAAAATTATTATATACTTCACATACTTTTATTTTGTATAGGCGCATATTATTTCTTACAATAAATATATATTTTTAATTAAATGACGAATTAATTATCGAATTTATAAGTTTGTTTTGCAACAAGTCCGGCCTTGTTAGGTCGGTACGCAGCAGTTCCGTAAAATGTTTGGTGAATTGTGCAGTTTGTTTTGCAGGCTTTTAAAGTCCGGCCTTGTTAGGTCGGTACGCAGCAGTTCCGTAAAATGTTTGGTGAATTGTGCACACTGTTTTGATTTTATAAACTTCACAGACGAGTACAGAGATTCACCTGAATAGATGGTACCGAAAATCGAGATAAATCGGCCAGCAATTTTTAAGTTGGGATACTCTGATTCTGGAACAACTTTCCAAAATTCCAATTAAAAATAGTAGATAAATCGTAAAGTTAGTAGATTCACTATTTTCGGGAAAAATGGAGTGATAGGTAAAGTAGTTTAACTGATGACCATGTGGGTAGATAGTAAATTGCGTAAATCGCATGATTGATATTGGCATAAGCTCAGTAAAAGATGCTTTTATAAATGTACCAAGATTTCATATACAGCAATTCATATTCTTTTGTTTAAAAAAAGAATATTTAATTTATTACTTATTGATTATGGATGGTGCCGATCCGCAGTGAAGGTACCAAAAAGCAATTTGACCATGATAGATACCTATCATGGTCAAATTGCTTTGATAGTCATCTCGTATATTCGAAAGCGGACAACAGATTTTTTTTTCAAATGATTAAAATAAATTGATTATGCATTCTGTATGATATATATCTTCTTCAACCTTAATTTTGTTGGAGGAAATTGTCAGAAAAATCAGCTCAAGTTATTTATAACGCTGAATATAAAGTAGAAACGAAAAAAATCAATTTATCTAAAGATATAAAATATAAAATAACTGTGATGAATACCGGAAAGTATTTCAAATATTTTTCTCATTAATATAAAATTTGAATAAATAAGATTTTTTAAGACTGTAAATCGTTAAAAAATATACTGAAATAAAATAATTACTAAAAAAATAGCTTTCGTTTTTAAAATATATGAATTCCGTGTAAACTATCAGTGCAAATATAATTTTTAAGTACAGATTTCTTTCTTAAGTTTATTCTAGCCTTTTCCTCGAAGGATTAATGCATTCAGTATTTTTTTTTTATCAGTTTTAATAATCCTAACAGCTTTTATCAAAAATTTTACCATAAAAATAAAAAATGACCATAAATTGTAATAAGCAAAAAAATGTCTGTTTTCATGGTTTACAAAGAAAAATACAAAACAAAAGTTATAAATAGGTTAAGAACAATCTGGAAGAGTTATTCGTTAACAAGACATAAATGATTAGGTTGATCAGGTACACCGAGCAATATAATTTTAAATTTCGTAATTTTATTCAAAGATACCGATCAGTTGTCCCTAGAAAAATCTACAATATTATAATAATAAAAGTTATGATTAAAAGTAAAATTTAAACATTAATTCTCTTATGGAAAATTCAATATTTTTGAAACACTTTTTATATCAAAATATCAAATACAGCTTTAACAGTGTACTCATTCTTTTCAATAAAGTTGTGAATGTAGTAAATATATTATTGGACCTTAGTTTAATGATAAGTTTCGTTAAGGGGACTGTATAACGATAAACAGTATTTGATTATCGGAAATTTCGAAAAGTCCAAAAATTCTCTATTATGAAAGAGCATTCGAGTAATTTTTATAATTGTGTAAAATAATAAATACTAGAAATTACCCGCTCATATAAATAAGCGGAAATATAATCTTATAATATTATATATAATGACGAAAAACCTTCCGAACTGGTGTAGGAATCCATGACGGAATCATAAAATCATAAATGGCATCCATTCTTACGTTACAGCGCCATCTGCTGATTCTGTCTTTTTAGAGGAACTATAATTTCAATGTAATTTTTTATTCTTTCATTTTTTAATTATTAATAGCAATAAATAATTTGGATTGTCGCAGACATCCAAAAATTAGACCTTTCTAAAGAATTCAATCGAAAAAGGAACATCCAGCCAGCCAGCCACATTTGACTATTAATATATATGATTTTAAATAAGTTAAAATGAAAGAGAATAGTTTCCTTTTTTACCTTATCTAAAACTATATATTGCATAGTTCTTACGATAAAAATTTTTCCAGAGAAAGTTACTGAATATATTTTTAATATGGTATGGTAATATGATAATTGTGTATAAACAAACTATATGTTTATACACAATTACAACAACTATGTTCATACGCAACTGCTACTTTATTTATAAAAAAAAATAAGCGTGTTCTGAGCTAAAAAATCTAAATTAAATTTTAGTTCCACGCTCCAAGTCACACATAATCGTATATTTGCGTGTGTGGATTTTATAATAGATTATTATTAAATGTAGCTTAAAGTTATCAAACGAATAAGATAATATATTCATTAAATAAAGCTAGGCTATCATATTTATCATTTATAATTTTCTGTTATGAAATATTACGATATCGTTCACTAATTAAATCACTAATATGATTTAGTAGATAATAGCCAATTATTTTTTTTTTCTTAAATTTTATTTAAATCTTATAACTTGTTAAAAATAAAAAAATCCGCTAATGTAACATTACAATAAAAATCATATCAGCGCAAGCAAAATGAATAACATATTAAAAAATTGTAAATTTTATATATTTATATAGAATATAATATTAAAAAGTAAACTCTTGACGAATTTTAAGTTATAACTTTTTAAAAATGCATCCATGATCCTTTTTATATGGAAGTCTCTGAAAGATTGTAATGTTTTGTAACTAAAGAATTCTGTAAATTAGATGACAATTATCAGCAAGCAAAGCATGATGATTTGTGAGAGTTATTTTCTGAGCATGGTTATGAGTACATACAGGGCAGAAGCGGGCCTGCAGATCAGACGAACGTCACAACAAGATGGGCGCCGTTTCGAAGTGTTAATATAAAGTTTCATGCTTACAAATAAATAAATTGTCATTTTTTGGGGCGCCTATTTCAGCTTTGCAGACGGGACACGTCCAACCTAGCGCCGGCCCTGAGTGTGTATATATTTAACAGCTATTGAAATTCGTGTGTATAATAAAAGTATATAAGCTTCTACATTTACATTAAGCTTTACGCATTAAGCATATATAATTGGATTAACTTTTAAATCAATTAATTAATTAAAAATAGGCTAATTTATGATCGTCTTTTTTCGTTTATTGGAGTGAAAGAATATGACTCAAACCCAATGACTATTTGCTGGGTGATCTTTATCCTTAAGTTTTTATCTGCCTATTGTTTGGTTTTATTAGCTAAAGGCTTTTTGTCGTTTTACTTTTTTCTTTCGGCAGAACGTTTTGAGCAAATTCGTTGACTTTTTACGTTATTTCGCTACTACCATAACTACAAAATAACATAAAAAGTCAATAAATATACTAATTAGGTAATTCTCATCAAACAAAAAATATTACTTATTTTCTTGAGCTGCAATTTTAAAAATAAAATATATTATAGAAAAACTGATCACAATTTTAAATTTTCCATGCCAATTATTTCTTTAGATTGATAATGTATTGCATAATTAATTTAATCATAAATTAGCATACCTAGAACAATACATTGCTCTAGGTATGCAACATATTATACATCTCTAGAATTGTTTGAATGATGATAATATAAATATTTACATATCCAAAATAAGTTTATCTGTTACTAGAAATGTTACAATTTAATGGAATATTAGAATCAAATCAAAATTATAAAATCAGCATTAATTTTATAAATCATAATTCAACCTAATGAGGGGATTAAATTATTCAAATATTACTAATTAGCCAAATTATACCCTAGTGACTTATTTTTGACTTAACTGCCAAATTAACTGAATATAACTGGATGGCTCCCTCTTATGGCCATTTTCAGGAAAAGCGTAGCAGACGAAGTGGGGTTTCACGATGATGCCTTTAATTAACGAAAGATATTATCTCGGCATACGTATCAAATTTAATTATAATGTTTTAAAATTTGTAAAATGTTACTTTTAAACGCCTCAAGGAGCGAGATCGACACGCGAATGTTACAGAAAGCGATAAAGTAGGCTGTGGCTCCCTCTTATGGCCATTTTCAGGAAAAGCGTAGCAGACGAAGTGGGGTTTCACGAAGTATAATACTCGATATTGAGGTAATATAATCTTTTTATTAATTATTAGAAGCTGGTTATGACACTTCTTAACATAAATAGGATAGGTCTGGCTACAAAACAAAGTCCATTTGCTATATTGTTCGCATCCGCCATGTTGATGGGGGCTGACTAACCAATGTTACGGACGGCTTCGTTTTTCTAACATGGATCCATCCAGCCGTTGGAATATAATTATTAAATCGTTTAATTTGGCAATTAATTCAAAAATAAGGCCGACTAACCAATGTTACGGACGGCTTCGTTTTTCTAACATGGATCGATCCAGCCGTTGGAATATAATTATTAAATCGTTTAATTTGGCAATTAATTCAAAAATACGTCACTAGGGGGTAAATTTGACCGGTTAATAATAATCGGATTAATTTTATATTTAATCAAAAGTATTAATTATAAGTAAAAACAAAAGTATTTAGTAAGTATTGCAAAAATATCTATAATAAAATTAATTTAGAAAGAGAAATTTTCAAGATTCAAAACTGGATTCTTATTAAAAATTATAGTTCTGAAAATTAAAAAAAAAATTAAATAATAAAAAAGGGAAGTCATCCTTCTCGCCATTAACACGAAGTAATGCGATGTCGAAACAATTAAAAATCGCCAATTTCCCTGTAAACTGTTAAAGAAATCCGTAAATTCCCCTGTTTCGCACCAATATTAGTTGGTAGTGACAGTTGCAATAAAGGAAAATATTGTTTAATTGGTGTAGTTTAACGAACAAAGAAAATAAAGGCGATCGGTTTTCAGCAGTTGTTAAATTGGAAAAGCATATATATTTTTTCCGTTATAAAAATCGGGGAAAATTCGATTTTCCTGTCTTTCTGTGTGTCTATTATAACTTTACGTGAATACGAAGAGATAATAACGTCAAGGAACATCTGCCTCTTTTTGCTCCGACCACAAACCAGGTCATAATCTTGAAAAACTTAACCAAATGCCTCTCTGTTACTCTCAACGGATGAATACGTCAAACTCATTGTTCCTGTTCTTGATATTTAAAGACAGATGACACGCTAGAAGAGCTCAGTCCGGCTCATCTGCCTCACAATATAAAAGTTCCTCCGTTTTGTTCCACCAAATTGGAATTTTTGTGAGTTAAGAATTTTCAGTACCAATATCTACGACGGGTAAAGTTTGTAGAATTAATAGTTTAACCAATTTTAATTTCAGATCATGCATTTAAGCAGTATATTAGGATGGACTGTGACATTAACGTTAGTTATACTATTTATCGATGATTCGCAAGCTATTCCTATGCTATTCATCAAGAAATTAATTAAACTTGGATTACTCGCTCACATAGTCAAGGATAAGAAGCCAAGTTTCATACCAATTCCAATACCCATCCCTATACCCACCGGCCATCATCACGTCCCTTATCCGTAAGTACCAGTCACTCTTAATTAATTCTTATAAGTTTCCTTAAATTAACATTAACATTGACCTGTTTATTAAGAAAATATAAACATCCAGCTATCTGTTCTAGTTTAAGTTTTCATTCGGTTTCTTTTCATTACATGTTGATCATATCAGGAAATGGGACGTGTCCTATTCTAAATTAAGAGGAAGCAAAACAAAAAAGAAATTCGTTTCTTGTGTTATTTTTAATATTTTTATAATTGTTAGAGCGGAAAATCTATATATTAATTATAGATTTTTTTATTATTAAAATTCTCGTAAACTATTTCTCACTCGAACTCACTCGACTATTGTATATACATAATTTTTCACTTTAAATAATGTCCATCAATATATATTAGGCATTTTCTCGACGATTAAACTTCAAAATTAATTATTTAATATTGTAATGTTTTTGATTAATCTTTGTTATAAAGAATCGATTATTTTACACTGATTGCAATATCAGTTTATATTTACAGCGATTAATCATTTTAAAAATTTCGATCGCTAGGGATTTACCACATGAAAATTTTTATATGATATAAAAACTGATACGAAAGATAAAATTAATTTTCATATTCGTTTCTTCTGCGCGGGTAGAGAAAATTTATATAACGTGTTTCCGATGCAAATCTGCGTATATGGAGCACCAAACAAACATGGCCGAAAGTATATCTCATTAATAATATTCGCCGCCTCATTATTCCGAAAGGAAGTCGATACAGTTTGATAATCAAGTAGGTATACAGTTATCAGGCAGATACTTTAGATTACCTAAACGTCTCCGTCTTGCGAAAATGTTGTTTCAAGAACGAAATCACCTGAGTGTTATTTCAATCTCTCTCTCTCTAGGTTTTAATTGCTACTCAACCATTTTCCATTATCCAATTAAGTCTTAATGGTGATTTCATTACTAGAATTTTCATAAGATAGCTGTCATTAACCGACTTGAGATAAACCGAAATTTATGTCATTTCCAAGAAGGATAAATCATTTCTTCATCAAAAATATCAATTTATGTTTAGCGAACGGAACAGAAGTCATCGCCGATAAAGAGGTACGACAGAAAAAAAAAAAAAAAAAAAAAAAAAAAAAAAAAAAAAAAGATAAAGAGGTACGACAAAAAAAAAAAAAAAAAATGGCGATCGCATAAAGTTCGAGACCGAATTTTAAACTTTTAATTCAATTTTCTAAAAGATTAATGGTTGGTATTATCGAAAGGAAAAAAAAAACCAAAAGATGCAAAAAAATAAAATAAAATAAATTCGTTTAAACATCAGAAAAATGCTTCTAATAATAAAAATATCGAATTCAATTAATTTTTGCAAATCATTCCGTTGACTTTTAATGTTATACATGCGGATTCGAAGCACGTAATTTTTCATAAATTATTTAACCACTGAGACTATTTTGACATTCTGAATGTTTTGCCACATATCTGTGAATTATTTAGATATGTGCCATTCTCCATATCCCCGTTCGCGTTCTGAAGTGCTTCTTGACAACTATCTAACGTCGATAACGATCGACTAAAATGTAAATATTTGTTAGTTCTCGTACAAACAATTGACGAATCACGCGACTATATCGATCGCAAAAAAAAACAGTAATAATAAATATAGGCACGTATAAAGAAATTCTAACTTTCGTTAACGTCACGAAAACTTGCATTAAAATGCATATATATATATATATATAGGCTATATGTATATATGTAAATGCCTAGATGCGAAGAGAGTCGAGGACTATTGAAAAATTACTTACAAGACTCGCGTAAATCGAATCGCGAATTTTTTATTTAAGACCGTGATTATGGCCATTGTTTAGTAACCAGATGATGAAGAAGGAGGAGACTAAAAAAATTTGTTTAAAGTATAAAGATAATAAACAGTGTCTTGCAGGATCTTATTTTTAGTTAATTTCGAGAGGACATACGCGTCATCTTGACGAAAATTTTATACACGAACAATTACAACACACACATCTTTAATTAAAAGTTTCCAGAGACTTGTCGAAGATGGAAAAAAAAAACTGATTAAAAATCCAAGTTTCCACTAAACAACCGTATTGTGGTATCTTTCGGTGTAATTTAATCAAAGATAAAGCTCTCTCTTCCTCTCTCTCACGCTTCTTTCAACGCTTTCTCTCCCTTCATAAACTTTATCAACTCAATTTATTTAATTTTCTATACATTTTTTCCCTCTCTTGTTCTCGAATTTAATGAAATTATTTCAAATTAATTGTGATTAATATAGAATTGCGTTCGTTATTTTCGTTTTATTAAAAACACTTATTTCCAGAGATGTAAAATTTACATACTGAATATTTCTCGCATTCTTTGTTAAATAAATACATGCGAAAAAAATATATATATAGATTTTTGTTATTGTTATTTAAATTATTGTTTGCCAAATTTAAATTGCGCTCTTAACAAGAAATATCTTCGTTTATACTGATTTTGTACGATGGGAGTTACCGTTATTAATGTTCTTTATTCATCAAAATTAATTGTTCCGCATATTTCATTTGCCTACAAAGAAACAGTTCATCAGAAAATTTATCTGAAAGAAAGAAAGAACCTTGATTAAATTCAGATTCCGCGAAAATTAATGATAAAAAAAACACACACACACACACACACACACTCAGAAAGAAGAAAACTAAATCAAGAAATAAAAGCTGATTAAGGTGGATTTTTCTTTTCTTATAAACTTCTTTTTTTTTATTTAATATTTTTTCTGTACTATCCGTTCGAGTAATCATAATAAAATTGAATCAAGTAATTTTTGCGAAATTCTTTGCTAATATAGATTTTTAATTTTATTTAAAAAAAAAGAAGGAAAAGACAAATTTGTTCTCTAATTATTGTCTTTAATCTATTTTTTCGTATTCGGATAGATATAACTTAGAGGGAAAAATTTAATAATAATAACAATAATAATAATAACAAAAACTTTTGGAAACTCGTAAAAAAACGAATTAATTTCTGATAAAATTCCAAAAATTCTTACTGTAAATTATTCGAGAAAAACAGAAGTTTTTCTTTGTTTTCTCGGACAAATTGCGTGAATCCGATTTTCTGGTTTTCAGTTCGAATCATTGCACAAGTTGTATTTTTGTTTCTATTGTTTTATTTTCGTCCCTATATGTTTATTCTTAAAAAAATCATTATAAACTTTTTGTTATGTATATATACTGTATATGTATTTATATATGTGTGAGAATTTTCGTATATATATTTTTAAGAAACTTTAACGGAAATCTGATCATATATTAAATTATTTGTCGTGCGAACATCAAAATTTGCTCGCAGTTCTTTGAGCCATTTTAACACGATTATTATTCATAAATTGAGGCCATAAAATCTTTTCGACTGTTAACTTCATGAATATTTATTATGTCGACTTAAAAATTCGATTCGATACCTCTAAAAAAAGCACTCTTTGAATCTAACTGCTCTTATATTTAACTAACTACATTAGAGAATCTTCTAAAATTATTAAATTCTGCGTATAGAAAGTTAATAAAAGTAAATTGTCGTAATAATTTTCAGACGATATGCGAGTCGAATCGTGAAAAAAATTCATATATATGTATATACATATACACGTAATTACTCGATGTTGTAGACGGATGCCATACAATATGCCTGGCAACGATCAACACCCGAAAGATTAATTACCTGAGGCAAGACGAGATGCTCGAGTACAAATTTCTTCGTCTTGACTTGGGGCAGGAATCGTGCTGTGCAAGATATAATTACAGCACTCGCGATGACGTCTGCCAGACTCCACAGGGAAGCAATAAAGACTTTGATTATGTAAAAGACGTGGAAGAGAAGGCGACGAGTCGTGTGGTTTCATCTCACCTAATAAAGGAACTCAAAAGACGCCAAGATAGAAGGCAAGACGGGGAGAAAAAAAAGTGATCTCGATAACCCGAGGCATTTTTAGAGATAGTTAATTAGATTTGCTCCACCGCCACAGGAGGGTATCATTATGGGATATCTAAAGCAATTGACCTGACTCTAGGGAAGTAGAAAGGTGAGGCGAGATCAACCCTCACCTTTTTCTCTAGAATAGGGTGTGTAGTCGGAAATTTAATTGGTTAAGGGTGTTATCGTAGTGTCTCTCGTACGTTGTATCGATTAACTTTCAAGATCATCTTTAAACACGAACACAATCAATGGCAAGTACGACGTCGCTCTTGCGCCAAAATCCTAATCAATTTTTTAAATATTTGATTTACTTTTATCCGTATTTTTTTTATTCATTTCCCCATATAACGTTCGAAAATTTTTAAATACTCGGTATATAGAAATACACGACATTCACACATATATATATTTAGTCTCTCTTTACAACAAAACAGGAAATGTAGTAGTCAATACAAAGATCGAGTAGTGGGAATAAAATAACTTGACAAGAATCGGAATTTTCAGAAAATCGATGAGAATTTTCAAATCACTGACCGAAAATTTCTACAATATAAAACGGATATTCTTCTATTTTTGCTGTGGCGACGTATGGTCAGCTGGAGAATATTCTTCTTACGATGTAGGATTCTGGTCGCTGTTTCTCATATAATTTTTTTATTACGGATTTAATGCGAATATTAAGAAAATCTAAATGAGTTTCTAAGCAAATAGACATTTGATTCTTTGGCAAACACTTTTAGAGTAGTTGCAAACTGGACTTTAATTCCCTATCAGAGACTGGTCTCATGGCTGATTGTGACTAAGATTAAACGGATTTCAATCTTCCAATTAGGAAACGCTTCATTAAGCGACAAGGCCGAGCAACATGTCTCCACATTCTGAGCTTCTACGCAGATTGGCAAACATTTGTTTTCAAAGAGAGATTAAAAGCAAACGCTTCAGGATTAGCAAGAATGTTTTAATGTTTTCATGGTTTGAACCTCTTCATTCTTTTAAAGAGCCTCGGATTAAACCGATATCAGACAATTATTAGATTAAAAATCGATTTTTATCGTAAAATTCAAAGATTGTTTTACCTTATTACTCGTTTGATTCGAATGAACGATTATTCGAATAATAAACGAGCAGAAATCTTAATTATCATTTAATAAGATGCGATCGACTGTATTTATTAAAGAGTAGTCGATGATTTCGTTTAACTTTTAATTGTTTTCTAACAATTTGACAATTTAATTAATTTTAAATTATCGAATATATAAAATTTAATCGTGTAGAAATCGATATATAATGAAATCGCTTCGCTCAGCCAAATGCATTTTAATTCTATTCCAAAAGAGTTTTTCTTTTATGATACATCTAAAATTTTCTCCAGTTTTGTTCTAAACCTTTTTTTTTCCCCTTTAGATAAATGTTAGAAGAATAAAACTAGCAAGCTTAAGTTATTTTCTGTCAGAATAGTTTTGGAAATTTAAATCCTTTGGCGACGAAGCGAATAGCATCTGCAAATGACGACCGTCGTCTTTCAATATATACTAGTAGTTTAGAGCGTTAGGATATGCAAGTGACAGGACCAACAACCAGGATGGGCCACCCTTCGACTACTAGAATAGAATCTTGATCTTCTCCATTGGATAACTTTCCTTAAACTTGAATAACTTCCACTTTATACGCAGTTATCCAAACAAGTTTAGAATGCCGACGTTAGCTTTGAACCGCCATTATTATCAATTAGCATCTTCTTTAATATATTTATTTATTTTTTTCTCCACACCGCAACATAGTTTTTGAACTATATTTGGCAACCGAACTTAAACAAAAAGCTGGAAAACTTGTTATTTTTTTTTTGTTTTTATTTTTTTGCGTGAAAGAACCAAAAATAACTTTGTTGACCTTTAACTCGCTTCTCAGTTACCCATCCGAATTAATTGGCTCAACCCATTTAGTCTAAGAGACGATGGAGAGAGAAGAAGAAAAAATAATAAAAATAATAAAAATAAAAACATAGCTAACTTTTTTCGCTTATGATACCACCGACATGAACGTACTCAAAGATCGATAACTCTCCAGAGAATCTCTTCCTTCTCTTTCAGAGATTATTGAGGGACTAAAAATTGGCAAACCGCCCACATGTGGTAGTCAGACGATGCGTGTGATGTGCTGTGATCTGTTGTCTCTCAGATGCGCACTTGCTGTCTCCTTACCTATTACTCCCTCCACTTCATACCTCATATATATATGTAATATATATATTTATCTCCAAATTTACTTAATTATAAACAAATAAGCTGCGAAACTGTGGACACGAAAACACGTTGAAAAATTGGTATTTAAATTACATTTTGATCCACTGTTTCGGTGCTATTTTTGGTATAGTAGTCGTCGTTTCTTGCGATACGGCTCCACAATTACGTAAAATATTCGAATAAGTATATAAATATTTATTCACGTTACGTAAAATATTATTTTAAACTCCTTGATTTAAAAAATAAGAAAAAAAAAAACCATTTCTTCTTTATTTTTCTTTGGTATTCATCATACGAAACTATTAAATAAAATGTTATAAAGAAGTTTTTCGTTTATTATTTGGTGGTCAATAGGAGTAGAAACTCACGCAACATCTTCTCCTTTTGGAAAGTTTGACATGCGATAGGTCAGTGACCTCTGAAAATTATAGCAAAATGCAGCGCCACTTTTTCTCTGGCGGTCGTACACAGAAATACTTTATAATGTTTTTCGCTACATATAAAATAATAGAAAAATTTTACATATAGTTAACCATAATGTGTAGGTTACTGTTGCTTTAATCAGAGTTTAAAATCATAAATATTATGCAAGATAATTAACGAAGATTTGACTTTTTTGAAGCAAATTATCTGCATTTAATGGTTATTTTTTAATCAGATATTAATACAAATATTAAAAAATATTGATGGAAAGCATATATTGTTTTTCTTGACAAAATAAACGAATAGAAAAAATTTCCATTGCGAAAATAGAATGCAAGAAAATTTGATTTTGTTATTTAAAATGTCGAAGAAAATGAGTTAAAGCAATAATAAATAGCGAATGATAAAAAAAATAAAATAAAATAGAATAGAATAATAATAACGTGAAGAAAAACGAAAAATCTTTCATCTAGTCCAGCTGTCACCATTCAAATCTGGCCAAACTCACATCTACCACAGCTAAATTGCTTCACCATAGGAGTTGTTTACCCGGAACGTCGATGACGTCAGTGATGTTTGGTTAATCCACTCGTTTAAAACTACAATAGATTGAAATCTGACGAAACTAATAACATTTGCTGGTTCTTTACGACTAAAATAAATCTAAGCAAAATAGACACGAGATAAAAACAAAAGTCGGATCTCTCGAGTAATATCATATTTAAAAGAGATTATATTATGTTTAACTTAGCGAGAAAGACTGAAATAGTCAGATAAGAACGGTTTCTTCGACATTGTTTGTGCTTCTTATCTCTATTGAACCATAAGGCTATTTCTGTGATTGTCCTTTACTTAAATACATCTATATATGTATAGTTTATGTACTATAGGGATGCTGGTTCAATTCCTTTTTTTTGTGCCCTAGTGCATCGATGATTCCACTTCTTAGATGTCCGCATAGATAAATTTATTTCTTAAATTTTCTCTGAACTGGTACGAGAAAAGAGGAAAAAAAAGAAGAAGAATAAAATCGGAAATGTTTTTTAGAGTACAATCTCAACGGAATACAGATAAAGAAAGGTCTTCTTTATAAACTTTATAGGAATAGAAATGGTAATTAAAGGCATTGAATAGTTTCTCTTAGTGCTCTTTCATGAGGAGAATGGAGAGTTATCCAGTTCTTATTTTCTACATAATAAAGTACCGAATTATTTACGCATAATTTATATATTTATTCGATTAAAAATGGAAGAACATCAAAAATAGAGCGCTAGATTATTATTGTTGTTATCCTACAGAGTTGTACGTATTATACAGGAGATCGCATCCCTATTCAATTCAAATAAGTTTCGAACCAACTTTCTTTATCACTTTTACAGTTCCTAGTCGATTTTTAGAATGCTAAATTATCATTATCGACTTATAAGTTTGGAGAGTTTACCGCAGAATCGATAGACTAACGTCGATAATTTTTCTTTGACGTTGTGCATCTCATATATATCTTTCTCTCTCTCTCTCTCTTCACATGCATACAGCAAAATATCGTCCATTTGGAAGGAAGCGAGCTGATAATAAGAATATTGAAATTTTAAATATTTCAAGAAAAGTTCTTTCCAATATTATAATAGAATCACTATCAGTTCCAAAGAAAAAAACAGATCAGTTGATTTTTCAGTGTATATATCTTAGCACACGCATCAAAAATTTTTCGAGTTAAATATATTTATATTTTAAATAAATTATTAAAGTTCGATCGATAATATTAAAAATTCAAGTCATATATTTTTACTCACCCCTACCACATCTATCGAGAGAAGAATGAATGAATTGAATCAACATTCACCTAGGCTATCTAAGTATTTGTTCCACTTCTAGGAATAATTCCAGCCAATTTATAAAGTGAACTTCGTATATAACTCGGTAGAGATCATGAAAAGCTGAACACTGACATCAGCAAAAACTACAAAGCTTTCAAATAAAATATTGCGGATGTGGGTGTTTGAAGGAACATCTGAAATTCCTTTCCACGTCCGCCATCCTTCAAGCGTGTTTGTTTTCTGACTTTCCTTCAACACTCATCGTTTCTTACGTCATTGATCTTCAGTATATACACAAGAAAGATACTTCCACTTTTTTGAATTATAAATGAGTTGCTTAGATCTTAATTTCTTCTTCGGGCGATTCGCGTGTCAATGTTATCCAAATCTCCAGCTATTTTCATTCGAATTTTAAAAAGTTTCTGAAAATAATTCCGACATTTATTTACTACTACTATCCATTAATTAATTTTTAAATATTTTCTTTGCTTTGAAAAACGAGTGATTTTCAAGCTTAAAGGGAAGAAAACGTTGTTTCTGTTATAGCGATTAAATACAAGAAATCTGTATTTTTAAAATGGATAAATTGCAATTTTTTTTACTGTTATAGTGGAATGTTAAATCCAATAGTCGTTCCAATATGCGGATTATATATAACTGGCCGTAACAGTATCGCTACCAGGTTGTCCAATCTCAACCATACTTATGGAAATAATCCCGAAGAAAAGATCTGTATCCTGAGTGTTTGTGACAGGCTGTTGGCTGACGACAAGCCTCACACTCATCCTGGCAACGCCTCTTCCTATCAGATTCGGTTCATCCGATAATCTCTCTTGTTTCTGTTCTGGATTTCGAATCTAGCTGCTAAGAAATCTGCCTCTTCTCTCTGACATAAATATATTGACTTAGATAATACTTAAATATATTGAAAAAATATAACTTTTATCCTAAAAAAATTGCAAAAAAACTAGAAAATCGAATTTTCGTATACTCGTTTCGCGATAAACTAGCCTATATATTCTAATGTTTCGTCGCTGAAGTAATCGCGAGTTTATTTCTGTTTATAGTTTTTATTTATTCAACTTTTTAATATTTAAAAATTCGTAAAATTGATAAAAATTTAATATATGTAACTAAAAAGTTTTCAAAATTTAATAATATTTGGCATTTAAAATGTTTCAGGCACATTGAACGAGTAAACTAAGGATGTTTATGAAGTTTTCAACTATTTTATTGCGATAAAGTAATTTCAAATTTATTTTTTGATAGGTGGTGATTGATGATTTACGTATATTAAATTTGTAACTAAGAAATGAAATGCGAAAAAAGAATTAAAGAACTGCTTGCTTCGGTCGCGTCGCACAGCTGAAGCGACACGCGACGCGCTAACTCATCTTAACTGTCTTAAATGCCAAAATACTAGATCTTTCGGACGATATGATCGATGAAATGCTAATGTAACCTTCCTGTATCCATTTATAACACTTAATGTAGAGGAAAATTGCATGATTAAAGAGATGACAAAAAATTCACGTTTTTAACGGATTATTCGAGAAAATTTTGTTGAATCTCTATATCGATACTTTAAAACGATTTGAAAATTTTGATATAAAATTCAAAGTGAGGAATTTAAAACAGAAATAGAAAAAATGGAAAGAATGTTTACGAGTTTTAGGCAGTCGTAGTGCAAAGAATGTATGGAAGAATGAGACGAGTAAAGATCACGTCCCTTCTCTCCCAAAAGAATGAAAGAAGAAAAACGTTATTGTTGCAATACTCGAGATGAAGCAGTATGCCTGGGAGAATGGAGATATGTGAGATCGTAATTCTTCCGTTTCCTCATAAATTCACTTGGAGATTCAAATGGTGCGAGAGATTCTACTATTCTACTTCTCCTTCAGCTACAAAAGATCACAGAATCGTCATACAAATAACTAAAATTCTTATATATATTTTTTTATATATAAAAAAAATTCCATCGAACTTTAAATATCGTATTATTCCATTCCTATAAACGTATTCGGTTATTTTTTCGATATTACTTTCGACGTAAGAAAATAATATTTGCGGTGTAAATTTTCCTATAAAGTTGTTTCACTTTGACAACTTCTGGAGTTTATCACGTTACCTTATACAGATAGCGAACAGTTTTTCTTTTTTTTTTGATCTCATCTTTAGATGTTTCCAGATGCTGCCAATATCCGACATTTACAAGATAGATGCTGCGTGTTCCTCCAAGTACTGATATGCATACAGATCGCAGTTAATTCTATTTCGGTATTCGTTGCATCTATCTTTGTACAGTGCGTAATGGAATAAGTATGAAGCGATTATTGCCATAAAAAATAAATAGATTCGAAGATTTAAATATTTTCCCATCATATTCCTAGAAAATACACTCCAAGTTAACGATATTTAGATTAATTTTCTCTCCGTAGAGCGCTTCTCTTTCTCACTAATTACACACTCATTTAGCTTTACTTCGACAAATAGTTTTGGTTTGTTGACCTCTCGTATAAGTTATGCAAGCTCGATTTATGGTTTTTAAGGTTTTACGTCTGAATTTTTATTATTGTCAAATTCTTGGTTGGAAGTTTAGAAAAATATAATGCTACAAAACGGCAATAAACCAGTAATTAACCACGTGAGAAAACATTGAAGAGGTTAATAGTGAAGTTAAATGAAAATCGTTGAAAGAACTATCTATCTACTTTATTTAAAACACTATTTCTCTCCTAAGCTCTACAGTGTAATTAGAATAAATTAAACACGAATTAAAAAAATAAAAGGAAAATTTAATAAAATTTGAAATATTTTAATATTTTAAAAGGAATTTTATAATTTTTACATAAAAATAATGAGTTTTTTTACCTTTATTTTGACGGCGTATTTGCTTTTATTTTCAGAGCAGTTTTGTTTATTGCCATTTGTTTGTATTTACAAACGTCTTCGACTTTTAAATACATTGTTATTAGTAATATTTTATTTGTTTGCTAAAAATAAAATTTTTAAAGATTTTTCACAAGAAAAATTAACATATATCAAACATTTGGACAAGCGAATTTAATGATTCTTGATACGGCATATTGAACGATGTGTCTTCTTAATCCCGTAAAATGGGGAAAAATTGGCAATTTTGAGTTCGTTTCCGATGGAATACTGAGATAACATGAACAATATTGAAGTACAGCAATTTAGTTAATAAGAATTTTCATAAGATTCAACAGAAAAATCTGTGAAATCTCGCTTAGTTATTATCCAGATGTATTGCTAATGATAGATGTTAAAAACATTTATTTATGGATCAGCTTCTCATATGATCTGTTTTATATAATTTATTAATAAATTTCTTTATATTTTCGCATTAAACTCAATTTTTATTGCAATTCTTAAACTGCAAATATCGAAATTATTATCAAAATGATTACTTTTTATTGTTTTCTCTACATCTAAAGAGTCTAGCAAACTTTTTTCTGTAAAAATTGCGATGAGAACGTCGCCATTTTTACAACAGCATCCCAACTTTAATACTTTCGACTTCTTTAATAAAGGAATTAAATTAGCCACCTCACAGTACCACCTAATCTTTAAGATAAAACGAAATCAACTAACATCGTTAGTTTCTTGGTTTGTTAGGTTATTTAATCTACTTAAATCTTTCTAGATCGAGTTCTTCTTTCTCGACCGATACCACCAAAATCATTTTTCTCAATTATTTGTATGGCACAGTTCAGATAATTATCTTCATTTAATACAGTTTTTTCGACTGTGCCACAGTGTTATAAATTGGTAAAATTCCTTATTTTAGCATCCCACAGAACGGTTGGGATTAAACGTGAATGGTTTATAAGCCGTTTAATCTATTTAATCAGTTAGAGAATGGAGGTGGGAATAGAAAATATTTATAATTCTAATAACGGGATTAATTATTCAAAACGATTATTAATTTAAACGATGGAAATTGTTAACTAGTTAGATTTTAGCTTTATTATCCCGCATAGGATTCTAACTCGTCCCGAGTCGAGAAGAATTCCGAAAGGGTCGTTGTCCGTCTAGATGCAAAGACGTAAATTTATGCTGGAGGCATCAGCAGTTTATATTCTACTTCTGGCAAAAGTAATTCTCTTCACCGTCAGTTGATCGAAGAACCGGGGGAAAGAAAAAAAAACTACATTTTCTGGTTGAAAATAGAATTTAGATGACAATTTTATTCAGTTTGCTACATTTGAATCCGACTGTTTGGAAACTCCTTTGTATTCACGGCAAAAGAAATGCTTCTTGCGGCCAACAAATAACTTGGTAGGAGTATATAACCAATTATTTTTATGCATAATAGAAGGTATTTATCATAATATGTTGTCGACAATCCCCGAATGAAAATCCTACATCGGAATAAGACATGAGTTTTGGATGACAGTTTAGATAATGTATAGTTCTCTCTTTGCATGGCTTCGATGGATTCGAATCGTTTATATGCCACGTCTTCAACAGTCATAGGAAGATCGATCGCACCAATTTCACGATTAACACTATTAAACTCGGAGAAAATTCGAAAACTGTTGCGTATCTACCTTTTTTTCCTTTTCTTTTCTTTTAAATCTGAAATAATGTTTATCCAGCCGTCTCTTCCACTTTAATATATAATTAACGACTTATGCGTAAAGGGAAAATTAGTTTTGTAGTTGCTGTAAAGAAAAAAATTTCTGTAAAATTTTCCCCACTTGTTTTCTTCCCTTTCACCTTTTTTAAGAAAAGAAAACACCTTAATGAATAAATGGTTTGTACAGACAAGTGGGATTTCATCACCCAAATCTGAAAAACGTCGTTTAAATAACGATGAATCAGACGAACAAAGCTTGTTCTGCGTAATCTTCTACTCTCTGTAAACTTCTGACGGGACAAGATATGATAAATGGGTTACTCGTAATCCTTTAGAATGAGAAAGGAGAACCTAAATTGCTATGAAGTTTTTTCTTTTTTTATATCAAACTTTAAAACTGAGAATCGATTTTCTTTCAAATATTAAATGGTTGAGGGTTAAATTTTGAAACAGTTTGTTTTCGATTTGGCCTATTTGGCTGAAAATATGTAATATTATATATTTTCATATATTTAGTTCTGTATTATTTTCTTCATAAAAATAAATTTTTATACATTTCTGAAAATCTGGCATGCGAAAATTTTTCTTGTACGTTTTTCGCTTATATTTTATTGAGTAGAAATATTAAAATAATATTCCCTGGAGCCACTTCATTCCAGAAGTTTGACATGAGGAATGAAACTTTATGATGTTTATTGTAATGAAAGAAAAATTCTTCCTGAAATCACTTCATGTATCTGATATGTTGGAGTTTTGTATGCGTATCATGACACCCTTGGCTATCGTTCACGATATATACACATACATACACACACACACACATATATATATTTTAATTTCTATTCTCCTTAAATGTAAAATGGTGAATTGTGATTTGTAACTTTATGAAAGTTTAGTCAAGAGTTTTCTACAGAGAGTCATCTTTCTTGATTTCCATACATTATCCTCTAAAGGATTTTTGAAATGCGAAAGACCTCATTGTGCAATATATAATTCATAAATCCGATGTTAATGTCGGTTTTTGTCATTCCGATTCGTAAATATCCATTCGTTACTTGGCGGATTCTTCCATTAAGAAATATTTCTACCGGACACTTGCCAATATTAACGTGTCATAACCCGATATTTTTCTGTTTATATCCTTTTAGATGCGTTTATTTAAATAAATTTACTATCGTTGACGGTAGCTTAAAATGGAATTATATAACGCTATGGATCATTTATTATCTTTAAATTCGGTTATTTTATGCCAGAAATCATCCGTTCCGTCCTCATTTCTTTGAAACTTTTGTAACCGTTTTCTCTAGTTTAATAATCGGAATTTTTCCATCTTTACGACAGAATGTACCGTAGCTCTCGAACACGAACTGGGATGAACCTGGAAAGCGATTTATGTCATTCGATTTGTTTTACGGATGGTTCTTCTAACCACTCCCCCCTTTAATAGAAATTATCCCGTGAAGATAATATTTTCTCCAAATTTAATTATCGTCTACGCAACGTAACGAGGTGGTAACGATCGAGAGATAACACGTCTCATTCGTATTACGTAATCTTATTTTATATCTTTTTATTGAAAATAGAAACTGGAAAAGCCTTTTAGGAAACTCTCTCTCTCTAGCTCTCTCTCCATTTTGCAGACACAACATTAATGCAAATTTAGCCAGTGGGCACATGGCGTGATTTCGTTATTCAAATGTAGATCACCCTCTATCGCCTAATCTTTTACTCTCAATGTATCTAGCCAAAGCTTTTAAACAAGCGGGCATTAATCGACCTCTTAACTGGATGTAAATAGAAATTTCACCTGCTTCTATCGTCTACCAGTGTCCATTAGCCATTAGTGGCATTGGTGCTTTCCAGCCAGCCTATTAAGTCGGTTCAGACCATTAGCTGTTTCAGTTCTTCCACGCTATTGGATTAGAGAAATTCTATTGATATCCATTTCTGCGGATTCCAAATACAATTGTTCTGTCCCACGGCGCTTATAAAAACGTAAACTCGACAGAATCGAACGGATTGTTCTTCTAACTGCAAACGTTCATTCGGATATATCTTCCATGTCTCTAATTCTTGTTTATAACAATCTTAAACTCATTTATGTTAAAAAAATGATCAGTTTGGAGATCCGAATCTTATAATTATGCATTAAATCGTATGCGGAATGGGAATCTAGTAAAATATTCAAGGTTAGTATTTTGCGTTACGAAAATGCCATTTTTATCGTTCGAAACGAAAAAATGTCGTGATCCTAGTCCTGATTAGTTGGTAATGTCTAATATAGATGGCACTACACGTATTATGTGATGAATACTTTTTTTATCACATTAATTTATATTCTGGCTTCATTCCATACCTTAAAAATAATAGGAGCAAAACCTGAATAAAAATGCTATATACAATTAATTATTTAAAAACTTTTGAATTTTTAATTTTAAATTTTAATGAATAAAAAACTTTTCTGTGCATTAATTTAAAAGCGTTCAGTTATAAATAATTAAAGTTAAAAAAAAACATAACAATAGGTGGCTGCAAAACTAATGCTTTCCCTCATTACTTAGGTAATAGCAGGAAAGACTCTTTTACAGGGGAAGACGAGAGAGCGTTATAATAATACCAATGTGACGAGACTAATTATGTATTATGAAATTTGCCCAGATAATAATCATTTATGTCAGATATTTTCTATTCTTGCTTCTAATTAGAGTTACGTGCTTCATTTTAGAATTTAGAACGCGCACTCCAAATCCGAAAGAAAAACTTTAGAACTCTCGCTCTCTCTCTCATTAAAGTTTTATAATTTATTAATTAATGGCTTATAAAAATCCAATTTTAAAACTGATCAAAAATAAAATAGTTTGGCGTAATTAATTAATATTTATAATGAGTTTAGCTTTAATTTTATATAAAAATAAACGCCAGAAATTAATTTCTTAGTTCATCACGTCGATAATTTTTGATCAAAGAGTTTTTAATGAAAATATTGATCAGAAGAGAGAGAGAGAGAGAGAGAGAGACTTAATAACGTGTCTATTCAATAATAAAACTTATAATTAATGCTGCTCTTAATTAACGCAACCTGTTATGTTCTGCTTTACAGTTATTAACGTATGAATATTATATCCATTGTATTATGCCAGAAATTTCATTTCACTGCCTGAATTGCCGAAGATTGTTATTAAATCAACAATCTCCATCCTGGCACACAGCTTTCAAGTGGCGTTCAGATTTTACAATAAATTTTAAACATTTTAATATTCTATAAATACACGAAATTTGCATTTAAAAATCTTTTAAGAAAAATTTTCGGATGCAAAAAACAGAATTTCGTGCGATGCTTTTTCGATCACTATCATAAATAAATGAAATCATCTGGGATACGTTTCTGCCAAGAAAATTGTCCTTCTTATGCAAAAAAGAAATTCCATTTCTACCGAAAATCACTATCATTTCGAGAAACAAATTTCCTTATCTGCAGAAATGTTTACTTGAATAAATATTTCAGTCCAACAAATAAATTTATGTAAAGTGCCGAAGATGCTTGTATACGTTTCCATTGAACTGTGGAGCCATCCAGGGAGCTCTTGCATCTCCAACTGGACATCATCTGTCACAGATACTTGTCTTTTGTTGGTCCCAGAGGACAGGTAAACATCAACGGAGATTTCTGAACTTGGCGACCTTCTCTTCACGGCACATTGCTTTTCACTAGTGTAGAGACAGGCTGAGCTTACAGCAGTAAACATTTACGACTCGTGACGTCACAGATTGGAAACCACTCTTAATTGGTTTGTATCCATGTGGATTTTTGGAGAAAACTTTCTGTCACGGATACATAACTCATGTTTTTCTGCAGATAAATTGGCAAACATATTAATAGAGATCTATGGCTAGGATTTATTCACTAAAAAGATAGTTACAGAAGTGGATACTTTCTCTCATCACTTACGAACTAACAGGAAAGATACTTTTACAGGGGAAAAAGTTATTTTAAATTTATACGTATTTTTTTACATTATCAACTCTTTACGAAAATTATAAATAATCAAAATAATGATAAAAATTTCCGAATTATCATTGAATATTTTCGTTTAATATAATTAAATTTGTTTGCCAAGATTATTATAGATATTTTGGAAAAGTCGAGATTACAACGCATTTAACGCTTTGATTAAACATAAATGCAATTCAAAACTAAAACTAATTCAAGATATTTTAATAATTAAAGTTTTGGTTAATGCTCTAGTTATAAGTGCGATAATTACTAGCCTCGGGTGCAATAATCTGATGTTATGCATCTTTCATATTGTAATCTGGAGAAGTTGAAAGCGATGATGCGCTAAATTATGATCTATTTTCCTTGGTCCGTTTGCAAGTTCCGAATTCAAAGATCCGTCTAACAGATAACTGCGAATGGTCATACTTCAGCAGTTCTATGAGCTGATTATCAAACGGGCCAATGTTCGCGAAAGCAATGAGAACGGCTGATTGGACAGGTCACGTACTATCTCTGGGCTGAATAGATCTCAATCTAGCTTCCCTGACGACTGTGTATAGCCTATCTTCTAGCAATGAGTCATCATCGGCCACCG
The DNA here is from genome assembly GCA_000484575.1 of Olivierus martensii. Classification (NCBI taxonomy): domain Eukaryota; kingdom Metazoa; phylum Arthropoda; class Arachnida; order Scorpiones; family Buthidae; genus Olivierus; species Olivierus martensii. The sequence goes on from AYEL01080500.1 coordinate 120,202, forward strand.
TTGACTGATGTCCTTCCTCGCATTAATATCATCCACTCACGCTTCGTATCCTTGTCCTTGTAGGACGTGATAGACATCAGATGACGGCTCTTGTAATTAGGAATTACTCAGGTGAGAGACGTCCTCTCCATTTTATCAGAGTTGGGAAAAATTCTTCAAATATCTCTTCTTGCTTTAGTTCTTTTCCAAACTTCCGAGTATTCGTCGGAAATTCTGCTGTCAGTTCGCTTTTATTTTTGTTTAAATCTAATATTTACTTATTTATATTTTTGTCTCCAAGCCAAATTTCCGTATCCTTGTTTTATTAATGTAAATTTTATCGGCTATATACACTTCGCTTACTTTTAGCAAAGGAAAAAAATAATAATAAAAAATATTATCCTAACTTTTGCAAATTTAATGTACCGTTGCCTTTTAAGCGTTACATTTACTGGAACTTATTCTAGATAATGTTATTTTCTTTCTTCCGCGATTAAATTTGAACATTTCTGAAGTAATAACCGCGAAAAGCTTTTCTAACGTTTAGAAACAAAATATGTATTTTGTCTTTACGTATATTTCTGCCAATGACTGATATAACACAGATTTTCGTCTCGAACGTAAAAAGTTAAATTTTAACTTAATACGAAAAATTGAGCGATCTTTCATATAACGTTGCTTATTCATGAAAGAAACGATATTGAAAACTTTAAATCATTTTATATGGTAGCCGAGTCATCATTCTGACATAAATAAGACTAATAAGTTCTCCGGTATTGCCATAACCGATATTTGTGGAGAAAAATTCCTCGTATATCTCCAGAACATCTTCAATTTAAAAAAAGAAAATAATAACGTAATTTATATCTAACGTAGAAAAAAAACCAAAACTTCTTCATCGTTTCGTTCTATAATTAATAAATATTTTCTCTGTAGGAAAAAATATATATATTTTTTAGAAGGAATCCTGATTACTTAAAAGCAAATAAACTTTTTCCTGTTTTTTCTTTAATCCTTTCTCTGCAATATTCTTTTTATAAAAGCGCTATTTTGATTTTTCACTATATCGAAGAACGAACTATCTGCAGATTACATTCTTTATATATATATATATATATAAACTATATAAAAGTAATCTTCACACAATGTTTACACTGGATTGAAAAACTCGTCGGAGAACTGGAACAGTTGGATGATTCGTTTCATCAGTAACAACTTTCTTATTTGATTTTTGAATTACTGCTGTCTCAACATAACATCAAAGGAAGTACGACCACGCCATGATGCAAACTGTCACTTGTACCAACTTTGCCTTTCCATTAAGAGGCCCCGGTTTGCTTCACAAATGTTATTCTAATGACGAGACTCTGAATAATATAGATAAATTACAAATTAAAAGAACAGATGTTAAAAATTTCTCGCTTCTGGTGTTTGCCAAGAATAAACATTAAAAGTTCTTTTTTAATAGCCACAATACATTTCTGCACCGATAAATAAGTAAAGAAAAAAAGAACTTATCAAATTTTAAAATCGATAATTTTACCTGAAAACTTAATAATATTTAATTTAAATATTTATGCTTGTAGGATAAAGAGAAGACACGTTTTGTATATTAAAATTTATCGAGTATTTTTCTCGTTGAAAGCATCCAGTTATAAGTTATAAAACAGATGGTAATAAAATAAAAATTTTCCTGCTCTATCTTGAATGCTTGTATTCATTATTTCTTAAACTGTCAACCAAAGTCGTATTTTTTCACGCATTTCTGATGTTAAACTCCAAACATATTTGTTAAAATTTAGATAAAAACATTTCCTACACGACATTTCTATTATGTACAGATAATATCTGAATATTAAAAACGAAGGAGGAAGGAAAAAAATAAATGATGATTTGTAATTTTTCTTGCAATTTATATATACAGTAAGAGTTATAATGAAAATTAATACTGGAGTGTCACACTTCCTGAATAAGATAAATGAATGACGACTTTAGATATATTATTTTTGTGTGGCTCCATATAAAAGAAAAACAGAAATTCAGAAGCTGTTTGATAATAACATGTTTTTTTAATATATATATTTTTATTTATTTGTAAATAATGAATTATATTTTCTCCATATTACTATTGTATTTGTTTATTTTAGCTTTTGTTCCTGTTATTGTTTCAGTAAATATCATTTTGGCGGATAATAAAATATGAATAGATCAAAACTGTAGCTGTTGCGTGACTCGGTTGATTATTCTTGATTCGCGTGATTGTTTCGTAAAATAAGAAAAAAGAAAACATGAAATCATTACATTCTATATTTTTCTTTAGTCGATGGTCGCCTGAAACAATTTTGTTTTCTCGCTTTTCTCGATTACTTTTTACTTTTATTCGTCTTTTAAAACTAACATCATCCGGTTTGTTGTACGCCATTCTAGTTACAATAATTTTACTGAAGAGTAATACCGAAAATTGTGCTCTACACGAATATTTTCAAGGAAGTTTCTTAGAATTATTAAATATTTAATAAACGTTCCGTGCGAAAATTTCTAAATTTAACAAGTTTTTAATGATGTTTTCCAAGATAAAAATTGCTCGGGTGTCAATCAAAAAAATTCGGGGAAGTTTATAAACTGCGAACGAACTTATTTAAGTCTAGAAATTCCCTTTAAAGTTGTGCTATGATGCTGCTAATTACTTTAAACTGTTTCCTGAAGCGAAAAAGGTCTTAAAAATCATTAATTTACGATAACTTTAGAATTAAAAATCCGAATTTCAACAAGAATCTAGAATTTTATGCTAAAGAGCAATATATAAACAAGGCAGCACGTCGGAGAGAAATATGAGAATATTTACTGATTGCAAAGGCAAATATATAAAAAAAAACTGTTTTTAAATAAATGTACTTAATGCTTTTATTACTTGTCTTGAGTGCTAAACAGGCACTTGCTTTCTTTAAAAAAAAACGAGAAAAAAAGAAAAGGATTTCAATCTTTTAAAGTGAATTTTTCTTTTAAAAAATAATTCTAAACATTTTCAATGGTTTTCTTTTCTAAAGAAACGACATTCTGATTATTTATTCGTGTGCTTAGAATTATAAATATTACACCAAAGACTATAGAAAGAGATGCTTTTGGATTAATAGATGTCTTTGTTACGTGAAGTTCTTCAGAACAGAAAGAACGATTTAACAGTCAAATGGATTTAATAGGATCAGTGATTTATTTCCTGTCGTGTAAAAGTTTCTGGAATGAAATTCTTTGAAATATCTTCGATCGTAATAAATTGCAAGACACGAATATATCCCAAATTGAAAAGATGCACAAATCTGCAATATCAATTCATTAATCGCACCAATGTGAAAATAAAGAGAGATGAAGGAGGAGGAAAAAAAAGGAAACTATAATCCTCTTCTAATTTTTATCTGTATTTTTTATATTTAATTCCTTCGCCAACTGAATTAATTAAAAAATTTCGAGAATAATTTAATATTGATCATATTCTCGATTAAAATCAAATTACCTAACAATCCGTTTATTATTAACGAAACTCGTTTAAATTTAGAGAGAGGAGGAGGAGGAAAAAAAGAATTACAGATTGATTTCCTGCAATATTCTCCTCTCTGTTAAACATTAACATTTTAAAATTCAATGATATAGTCTACGTAAATTTCTAATTACGCTATCGCATAGCTAACAACCTGCCAACGATCCCCCAAAGAGTCATTACGTCATTTCCGTCTATTCTTATTCAAAATAGATTATTCAATTTTAAAACGGGCAAGTCGGTCTTGCAGCAATTTTTCAATCAAGATGGCCAGCTGCATATGCGTTTGCGTGCCATACTTAGTCAGCAAAAAAAGCGTAGTCGAGTAACGTTGTTGCCTTTGATAATTACCCCCGAGCTCAACATCCCAATGAGCTATTCAACAACTTCTCCGATTGCTCCTGTGGGTAAAATAAAATTAAGACGAGAACACAAAATGTCCCAATGTTAATTCTGTTCCGTTAAAAATAAAAGATTTCTTCTCGTACAATGAAAGGTGTTTCGAACATTCTGATAAAAGAAAGACATTATTTTCATCCTTAGTTATATTTTCAAGAATAATTTTCTATAAATTAGAAAAATGTAAATGCAAAATCCGTATCTTTTTATGGTGTGAAATGAGTTGAAACAAAGATATATCAATAAAATTTAATAAAACAGTGTTTGTGGATTTCAAATTTAAATCAGATTAAACCAATCAGTTAGTTTATTTCGTATTATATATTTCTCAAATTGATGCGTGATTTTTTATGAACACTTGGCCTTTTGCCCATCCCTGGTTTATATGAATAACCAAACATTAACGAGTTGCATACAGTGAGTAGAAGTACAGTGGTACCTCGGATTACGAACGTCTCGGTTCACGAACAAATCAATCTACGAACACCATTTGCGAACAAATTTTGCTTCGCTTTACGAACGATGCTTCGGTTCACGAACACACACGCACGGAGTGCATGGAGCTCCCCATCCCACTCCTCTAATGGATGAACTGAGAGAGATATACTATATTATTTACTTTATTATGTGTTTTACTATTGTATAACATACTAAGTTATGAAATAAGGAAATATTTAATCTTTTTATTTATTTATTTATTTATTAATTGAATTTTATAAATCAATAAAATTATATACAGCGTTCGTCGACGAAAGCGAAAATGACGTCATTTTTGCCGTTTCCGAGAAACGGCCTTCTAGGCCGACGGAAAGTCGACGGAATTTGAACTTCAAGATATTTCAAATTTTGCCGTTCCGTCGAGCGGAACGGCAACTATTTTAGCCAATAGGAGATGTATGTCGTTGGCATTAAAGTATAACATTTAATGAACATATTAAACTGAATTGTATATAAATTATCATTAAAACTTATTAAACTTGTTAAACTGAATTTATACAATAAAATTTTTCTAGAAGGTTAACCGGTTGGTGATTATTTTAAAAATTCTCGAATATTTTTGTAAATACCATTATTCATTTTTTTCTGTGTTTTATAAATGATCTGAGAAATTTTTTTTTGAGAGTTATTTGTAAAGATTCAAAGTTCCTAAAATTAATTAAACATATAATATTGATTTATTATTAAATCTGAATGAACAACAACGAAATGAATATTTCATTGAAATTATCCTTTTCCATGTTTACAGGATTTTTTTTTTCAGTTGTTCGTTAATCATAGGAATCGTGTGATAATTATATAAAAATAGTTGTCTGCTTATCTTTCACTATAATAATTCATTATTTTAAAACTACTATATTTAATGAAACTTCAATAATATTGTTTCCGGATTGCAGGTTTTTTTCGAATTTGCATCATCTTAAAAAAAATGAATAAATAAATGGATGAAATGCTCATAAGAACAATATTAAATTTAAATTTCACATTTTTGGACTTTACAAAACATTCCTGAATTTGAATTTTATTTTTCTTCTGTTATTGCAAAAATTTATTTTCCGTTTTCTATTTCAATTTTCAAAATTTCTTATCTAAAGCAATGAACTTGTCAGCAGTCTCAAATTTTTTGTTTAAATAAAAATATATTTAGTCATACAAATTCTGATTTTCTGTCTGTAATTACGGCATTTGGTTTTTATTTTAAAATTCTTTATAATTTTGTCATATTTCTGTTCATAGCATCAACCTAACATAGTTTACATAAAACACTTGCTAAAGATAACATATTCCTTTATAATAGTGAAGAGCATAAAAAAATCGTTGAGAGAATCATTTATCTTTACTTTTAAAGGAATTGAATTAATATATTCGCGAAATTTGAGGATTTCCTAGTTACAGTATAAAAAGTAAGTAGTGAAGCAAGATATTTTTATTGTATACGCGTATATTAAATAAAGATACATCACCGATTATTTTGTATAAAATGTATTTTAGTTAATTACGATTAAATCCTATTAAAATATAAATGTTTAAATGATAAATCACGAAGTAAATATGTAAATAATGTCTGGTTTGATTAAAACTATTTTCGATATTAATGTCGAAACAAAATCTTAAATCATAGAATCAGGGATTAATTTTATTTCCCTTAAAAGCTATAAAAAATTCTAATATATATAGAAGCAGAAATCATAGACGAGAGTAAAATTTTAATTCTTTTGAACATATTTTTACAAAAAATGGCTACTCATATTGCAGACAGACATGCACACAACTCGAGATACACACAGTATATATCATTCTTCAATGATATTTTAGCGTTACTGTTCAAGTTATGTACAGTCATACCTCGACTTATGTCGTTTTCGACTTCACATCGATATTTTTTTGTTAATAGGAAAAAGTAAGTGTCTACTAAAAGCTGGGTCTCACAGGCATAAAATGCGATGTAAATACATCGATGTATCGATACTGATGACGTCACTTCCTGTATATTGCTAGACACTGCATCTTTATGCCGAAGTTCATTCTTGTTCTACACTATTTAGCTGCTAACCGTTAAAGTTAATCCTTTAACTGCCTAATAAAACAAACGGCTATCAGGCTCGTGAAGAAGAAGAAAAACACATGCAGGTTGAGTCACCGTTCTTGTCCACAAGACAAGAACAGACCGTTTACAAGATCCTGAAAATAATTTTCTCGACAAAATGGCTCTTGGAAGTGTTTGCAAAAACAATTTACATAAATTATCCTTACTAATCTACATAAAAACAAATCTTGTTTGTTGTCACTTCCTGTATATTGCTAGACACTGCATCTTTATGCCGAAGTTCATTCTTGTTCAATTTTCTACGCTGCGTACAAGAGTATGTTGACCACGTAAAAATGAATAAAATAATCATTAATATGTTCCTCATACATTTTCACACTCTTTGATCTATCTGGGCAAAACTTAATAAAGTGCTTTCTGCTTCTATGAGTAACATAGGGTAAGATATCTGGATCAAAATCGCTCCTGGAGTTGAGACATTTTGTAATCTCAAAGAAAATATGCATTTAATCATCCAGACTTTTGTTCGAATTTGGGCGTAGCTGATCCTCCTATTAACTGAAAAGGTTTAAAGTTCGGATAATAATTCTGGCATGAATCACGAAGCCAGTAACATGAAGTCATCGAATATGCCAGATCGTTGTTCGGATAATAATTCTAGAATTGATCGCAGGATTCCGGAGGTGACGTGATCGCGACGTAACAATGAGTGACGTCACAAAATAGCATTAATGTATGAATCGCTACAACGTATCAATAATATCCATTTAATAAAATTTGAATTTTGAAGATTGCTCTTATAATACTATCTTCAATTGAGCTTTTTCAGATTAAATAGATTTTAATACCAAGAAATTGAGACCTGTTTAGCTTCAATTTACATAATTTTTAATGCAGTACGATATTTGAGCCGCTTCATGAAATTATGTAAATACTTTTCAAGTCGTTCTAATAAATCGATATTGATCTATTATAAAGCTAGGATGCTCACCCGTGCTCAGCGGACAAGAATATAGGTCTATCAGCTTTTAATAAATAGAAATTTCGTAGAATCAATACCGAAATGACTTTTATTTTACCACATTAAAGCTTTTTTTAACGGAGAAATAAATATTTAGGGGAGAGCAAGATCAGTGGTAGTGGGAGAAACTGAACATTTCAAAATTTCTCGGCCATCTTTATTTATTTTAATAATTTAGAGCCAAAAAAACACACAAACGAGTGATGTTTCCAGTTGTGAATTTTGCTTCATAAAACAGTTTCTGCAAACAGAAATTTAAAATTCTTCCTGAAGGAATTTGCTTCTAACTGTCCTACAGATAAGTATATATATATCTCTCTCTCTCATTCACTCTCATTACAGTGCTGTTATATTAAAACGTGTAGAATATAAAGGTCTCTCGACTTGCAGTAATTTAATAATTTGTATATTTATGGGTTTAAAATGGCGAAGTGCTTTATCTCTAAAGGCGCCGAGGGGAAAATTGTAACATCGCCTCTAGAGAAGGTTGTAACAATTTACAGTTGACCATTGCATAATATACAAATTTAAAAAATTTTTGTTTATATTATCTTATCGTAAAAAATATCGAGCGCGGTTGCCGATAAAAAATAAATCTACAAAATAACGAGAACAGAAAAATTGCATAATGTTAAAAAAACTAACTGCAAAAAAATGTTTGAATAAGAATAATTTTTTTATATATATATTTTGTCCTTAACTGCAAAACAGTCGTCACATAGGAAATGTAAAGAAAGTAATTTATATTCATGCACAGATGGAAAATTTTATAATAAATATCAAAAGTGTTTCTCACTCTATCTAGACGATCTTATTAAATGAAACAAATAAATGAAAACATGCATTATGTATATTTAATTTTTATACATCTATGCATTATTTAAATATTTATGCATTATTTTTTAAATTTATTAAGGAGATTTTAAGCGTGATTCAATTAATTAGGTCCAATTCCTGAATTATTATGTAAAATTTTTAAAGATCTATCAAGACAATTGTGAAAAAACGCATATGCAACCTAGATTCCTATTTATAATATTGAAAAATGCATCAATATTAATTCAGTTATTGCACTCTAATGAAAAATTTCTGGTTTCCACAACCGTATTGTTCTTATAAGTCATAATTCTAGGAAAACTGGCTGTACAATGTTGCAGTTGTAACACTGAATATCGTTCAAAATTTTGACAGTTATCTGGCAAAGAAAAATTAAGATTATTTTTTTTTTCATTTTTAGATTATTATTTTGATATTTATAAAAAAAATATGAATTACTATCAGCTCAATTTTTGCTATTTTCAATCTATAAAATTATCCAGCTGTTTTATAAAATGTAAAAAAGAAAAAATAAAATAAAATTAGTCTGTCTCCTTATCTTAAAGAAAATACATATGCTATGGAAGAATAAAAGTTTTCCTTTTATTTATCATTAAAAAAGGGAAAATATAGATTTAAAACAGAATCAATACTTTTATTACAATAGAACTGTAATGGATATTTTAAAATTAAAATGTTTCCATCTTAGAGAGGGATCACAAAGAGATTAATAAATTAATATTTATAAATATCTTTGATAAAAAACAAGAAGCAGTCATCTAAAATTTGAATGCTTTGTTCTTAAGATATTTTGCGAACGGTATGGCAGACATACAGACGAGAAAAGTAACTGCGTAAGGCTATTATTGTTAAGCATATTTAAAATAGTTTTATATGAGTATACTCCATATTCAGGTTTCTAAATGGTTTCAATGACAGACAGGTTTCAATGTTTTGAAGAACAGCCATTTTTGTTTCGAATGGCACCATCTTGTAACGAGGTATCTCATAGATTTTCAAAATTAATAAATTTTTATTAATATTAACAGGATTCATAAGGTGATGGCCATTCAAACTTAAAAAAAAAATTTTTTTTTTTCAAAACTGTCTCACATAAATAACATTATATCATTTTATTTTATTGTAGAAATGGTTAAATTCGGAAAATTAAAATTTTCCGAAAACGAATTGTTTGTTTCTAACTAAATAAAATTTTTACGTTTGTTATCGACGATACAATCAATAACCTTATAAATAAATAAGTAAAAAAAATTAATTTAAAACCCAATATCCCTTAAGATAGGTCTGATTTTTTTTTAAGAAGAAACTTAAAGATGACGATTTATCATTTTCGCAACTTAAGAAACTCAGTTTCAGATGTTCTTAGGATATAAATCTCACGACCAATTATTGCGACCCAGTAGAAAATCATATACTGTTATAAGCAAATCCGTTTTATCCGAATAAATCCAACTGTCTCGTTATTTCACATCCTCCAGCAATTTTTTTCTTATATATATATATTATAGTTTTTTTCTGAACAGAAGAAAGAGAAGAGCAAACTAATTATTTCTGTTGTAGAAAACTTCCTTCTTGGAAATCTTTTATTTTCATCGCTAAAATCAAGTTTCACTTCTCCGCAGAGAGAAAGAGAAAGAGAGAGAAATCGTCTCAAATAACAAATCGTCTTTAGGCTGCAGATGTTATTACCGATTAAAGAAGAGGATTAACCATTTCTTGTTTTTTTTTCTCGTTGTGAAGTTGTTATTGTGTAGAAAAAGGCAGGAGAGAAAAACTTTATCCGGAGAAGTTACTAGTTTATACAGAATTACAAATAAATAATTAACTAGATCTCGTTGTGAAGTTGTTATTGTGTAGAAAAAGGCAGAAGGGAAAAAACTTTATCCGGAGAAGTTACTAGTTTATACAGAATTACAAATAAATAATTAACTAGATTAATAGCACTAATTGTGGCCGGACACACTCAGCAATTTGAAAGTCTCGAGAGAACGTACAGAAACAGTTTTCCCTAGAGAATTTCGTCACGATTTTTACTTCATTATAAAAGGCGCCTGTAAAATAGATTACAAGTCTTTTACCCTCTGGTGCAACATGTTTTTCTCTAATTTAGTTTATTACCTTCTTTTGTTTGCTCCGTATTTATCATTCAGCTCTTCTAAATCATCTCCGCAACGACGGCAACAGGGAGGAAAAAGAAAAAGAAACTTCTAAAAATTATCTGCACAAATTTCTAACAATATGCAGCAGCGAAATACAGACAATTAATTTTCAATTTTTCTCCTTTATTAATTATTTATTAAATTTTATTCGGTTAAATTAATAAAATCTACCATTAAACATTAACTTAACTGCCTACCAAATTTAGCGCTTTAAATCGAAGTTATAAAAAAATTTATTGCTTAATTTTTATAATAAATGATCGAAGATTGTTTGATTTTTACTTTAATTCTAAGAATTGAGCATTGTTTCTGAATGGTGATTGTCTGGAAAGGTCAGGAGCCACGTCTCTCATCTCTTTCATTATGTAAGAGTTTATCAAGACCGGAAAGTTTTGCTCCTCCCGAAACATCAGCTACAGATAGAGGCGGAGAGGAAGAGATTAGCCAGAAACATCCCAGAACCGATATGCTCACCATCTATTAACATCATCATTTCTCTCATAGTCGTTCATCGTATACAGTAGAAACGATAGCTAGAATGCAAAGCAAAAGTCATAAGAGTAAGAGACAATCGTTCATTAAATATTCTGAAGAAAAGGAAGGTGGAATGAAAATTTCAGTTTTTGAAAATCGTTGGCTCTGCTAGAAAATTATGGCTAAAGAAAACGGCGTGTGTGACAATTGAGATGTATTAGAAATTCATGAGCCAATAACAGGACATGTGTTTCTTTCGGAAAAAAAATCAATGTTCTTTACGTGATTTGAAATCGCATCGCATTTGCTAACTTTAATAATATTTTTCCGGAAATAGGTCGAAACAATTTGCTTTCTGTTTCCGATTTCACGGTTTGATTGAGTTGAAGCACCGAATCAGAAAAATCATTTAATTTTCAAACGAAAACCAATTTTTGTGTCGTACTCAATAGGCGTTAAATTGAAACGTTTATGGAAACTTTTATTGTGGTGGATAATGTTTTTTTTAATATATTATATTTTGCATATTGATAAACACGTCCCTCTCCGAATAAATCGTGAGCATTGACAAAAAAAAAAACTCTTTTTTTTAACGGAAACTAAACAGCGATTTTAAAAGTTTGGATTGAAAAAAAAAAATAAATAAATTTGGTGGAATATTGCTTTCGAACAGAATTTTGGAAACGATATTTCACATTTCAGAATTTACGTTTTTCTAAACAACTTCTCTATATATGTGACGACTTTTCTAGCCCGGAGTAAAGATATATTTTCGAGTGAGTGACAAGGTTATTTATCACGCAAAGTTTAAGGGTTTATCGCGTGAACCAAACCGAAATTTGTCACGTAAGATGTCCGCAACCGAAACGAATGAATGACTATAGATATTTATGTGACCGAAGAAAAAAAATACGTATGCTTTATATATATATTTCACATCGTCTCGAATAAAACTATTCAATAATTCTTCTTCGCTAAATGGTTTCTATCGAGATGACAAATTCGCGTTAGATCACTTTCTTTCACGCATTTCGCGTGATTTAGCACGTAAATGGATAGATATTTTGGCTGATGTGTGCATTAAAAAAAAGAAGAAAAAACTTTTCAGACAATCTTTCGTCGGATTCTTTTATAGAGAAGAGATTCAGTACCGTCTTGTCATCGTTCTTTTTACTGTCACGACATTGATAGGATGAACCAGGATCCCTTATTGATCCGTCAAAGCATAAAGAAAATCGATTGTTCACACACAGGTGGATTGTAACGGGTCACATAACATGCACGATACTCTTACAGACCTTGGTCGCTGTTCTCGGTATGTAACTAATTACATATGATGTGTGTCACTCTTGATGAATTGCTTCTTGCATCGCAACTATTCCCAATATAAACATGGGCGAATCACGCGTTTGTTGCGGAACACTTCTTTAATTCGCTTTATGTCACAATCTCTCCTTAATAAATTTTAATTTGCTGCATTAATTACGCTTTATATTCGGCGTGTCGCGAAGTCGCACCGGATAAGATTACCTATTTTAAAAGCAAATTATGATCATTCGAATAATTTTTCAAAATTATCCTTTCGTTTCGCCCCGATAAATAATTTATGTAATAATTCTCTTTTAAATTATTAATATCGAATAACTCGATAGAACGGTTTCGTGTAAGTTTGTTTTAAAATTCTCTTAGGAACATTACTATGGAAATAAATAATTTTAAAATGGTTAATCGCACATAAATGGTTAAATTTCGCAATTAGATGAGTGCGAATGTGGTCTTAAAATCGATCTGCTAAACTAATATTTCGCATTTAACTAATGTCCAGCAGCAATGGGGGATAAGATATTTATCTAGTTAATCGGAAACATATTTAAATTTAATTATTTTATTGTGAGAAATTCGTGATCTTTCTGAACCAAATTTTAAGTTGATGCAAGTGATTTTATATATATATATTTTTTTGTGCTTCAAACCACGTGTTAATTATAAAACAATGCATTTAGAATAAGATTCAGAATTAAGTTTACACGTTCTCTATTATTGCAAAGCCCAAATTTACCTAATCTAAGTTTTCAATCTCTGTAATTAAGTTGTTGCTGTTAACAATGGCTGTTTTGAAACAATATAAACGCCCATGTGATGCATTAACATGTTGTAATGTTTGGTTTACCTCCTTAAATTAGCAGATACCTTAGAAATACCGAGAAAAATATGTGAATCGAACATTATTTACTTTTTAATGCTTATATTATTCGTATTCTTTACTTGCAAAAAGTATAAAAAAGGTAAACAAATATTTAAATATTTAGAGTAAATTTATAACTTATATAAAACTGGCAAAATTGAACTGGTAACTGTTAAACTATATAATACAAGTTATTTACTCATGTTGAACTGTTTTAGTGTAGAGAATATGTCTATAGTCATCATAATACGTGTAGAAAGTATGTCGATAGTTACTTTAATATAGACTTGCTTTCTATACTATTAAAGACTGTAGACATATAGTATTCTCTATAATAAAGTAACTATATATTTTAGCTCTTTAGTAGTATAAATAATATGTCTGTAGTCATCCTAATAGTTATTTATAAATATGTTTGTGCAGTATTCATCTTACTACTGTATAGAGATAATATCTAAGATAAGGCTTTAGTATAGTCAATATTTTAGTTTAGTGGCTATATTAAAGTTTATAGTCATATAAAGTAGGGATTCTTAAACTGATACTCTTCAAAAGGTATATGTAATTTTAATTTTAATATTAAAGGCGTTTCTTTGAATATTTTTCGAGTGCTCACTTTGGAATGTGTCAAAAAATGCTGACTTATAAAAAAAGTTAAGAAGCTGTATAGAAAGTGTGTTTATAGTTACTTTAACGTATAGAATATATATCCATGGTCACTATATTAATTACCAGTTATGTGTTCTGCAGTTACCCAACTTATTACTTCAATTTTTAATTTATTTTCTAATATCGAATACATAACAGTGTTTAGTTATTTGATACTTAATAAAATAATCTTTTTTTTTTAAACTAAATAAGTTTAATTCAATTACTAGAATTATTTACTAAATTATTTAACTTTAAAAAGATTTGTTAAAAGCGTCTGCACTCACCTCAATCTTCCTTACTGTTACAGAAAACTTCTGCTTCAATTTAGAAAAAAAAGAAAAAAGAAACAATTTGTTATCTCAATACTAGAAACAAATAACAAAAATATTTTTAAAGTTTTTAGATGTAAGCAATTGATAGAAATAGTTGAAATATTTTTTTTAACTTAAACTATCTTCAATTAAATGGCTCCTGGTCAGTCAAAAGCGTTCTCTCTCTCTTTGTCTTTCGCTCCCTCCCCTCTCTCCCAATCGAAATAATATCAAAAAGAACGATAAACAACAAAACTAATACGTAAGATATGAGAAAGAAAAGTCCAGAAATTGGACTCTCTGCTCCACAAACACGTTCTTCTATCCAATTACATCTAGACCAAAGTTTTGATAATCCACGAAAGCAAACAGAAACAATCTATCCGAAGACACAATCTCCCCGGAATTTGTCTCGGAAAACTTCTGACGTGTAATAAGGCCTAGTCCAGTTGCTTGTGTATAGCACAACAGGTGGTACGGACATCTAAAGTCTCCAGTTACGGACGTGCAACTGGCAGTGAAACAGCTTACTGATCCTTTCTGGCATCAAGCCTCTTTAATGTCGTTCTCGGATGACGACTAGTCAAAAGAACAGTTTGTTCCTTTTATACCGCAGCTTGTTTGCCATTTCTAAATCGACACCTTTCACAAGTTTCAGAAAAAACTGAAAAGCAAAGAAATGACACAGCAAACATTTAAAATGACGTCTTTGCCTTTTACGTGATGTATACGGTATATATTTACGTTCCCGAGAAGATGATTAATGTAGGAATAAACAGTTTTTTTCCTTCTTTAAGGATAAAAGTATTAAAGAGCGAAAGTACATGGAGGCATTATCATTTCCAACAAAGACAATCTCGCTTCTTTGGACGAAGATGATTGCTTCCACGACATCAATAGCTTTCGGTATGACACCAGAAGACAATTCTCTACCGTACAAGTCCTATCGCTTTCCGTTTGCCATTGGCACATCACAAGAATGACCTGACCTCTTATCGACATCCTTAGTCTGGGAAGATGATTCCCAGAGACAGCTAAACACTTAAGGTGATGTCAGATAACGGCCAACGAGGTCATTTGCAGATCCACCCATAAAAATAACTTTCCAAAACTGCTTTGTCGGTGGCCATGCGGATGCCGAGTAACTCTAATTACACCTGTAAACATTATCTTATGCACTTAATATATATATATTTATATCTATTGCATAAATGTTATCCGTTCGGATCGACTTGGAGAAGTTCAAAAGTTAAATGTTAAGCTACAAGTTTCTTAATAAATGAAGATTGCGAATGACTAATTAATTTAGATACCGTTATTAAGCCAACACTTACAAACTATTCAAATCCCCAATAACTAATTGTTATTAATTACGATACCACAGTTATCAAACAAGTTCTCGACCGAGTTTTCTCTAGAGATTAACTTGGCGTAAATTGTGTTGTCGCCATCATTTCTGTCAATCTCTGGAGAGAACGATCTCTCGTTGTTTCGGAGTAATAGATCTAATTACTATCCAGGAACCTTGGTGTCGTGTATATGTGACCAGAGGGCGTGCTCCAACCCAGAACTGTGTCGGGTGTGTCTGATAACCACGGATGGTAGACCGACTCCCACTCACCTTATTATGGTGAAAGTATCTTTCTCCACTTTCGTCATGCTTACATTTTGCTCGTCGTAAACATTCGAATGATAATAAATCTTTTCGTATATTAAATTATTAACTAACAATTTCATCTCCAATTAATGTTTAAAACCTGCTTTAAATATTATTCTTATACAACGCGATCAATTTTTTAAAACTTCTACTCGCATGCGAGTGACTTGCATATTTGCAAAACAAAACTTTGCAAGTAAAAATCGGATTTAAATTTTTGCATATGATCAGCAATATTACGTTTTCCACTTAATGTCGAGGGCATAATGTACAACAGCAAAGTTGCATATTTAATGTATCTTCTAGATATGAGATCTCGCGTGTAATGATCGAGTTCTGTACCGAAAGTGGCATGGCAGAAAGCAATAAACTATGGGTTTTATTTATTATTTTCATTCCGCAGTTTGTAATCAATTTAATTAACTCCTATCAGACCAATAAGAGAATTGAAAAATCTAATTTTTCTTCATCATTCGTGAGTAGATTAAGAATGGAGCCGAAAAACGGAAGAGTGCCGGATATAGGGATTATTGGCAGTGGAGCCACGAGCTAGAGAAGAATCTGTTGGAGTAATAGAGTGGCCGAGCCAACACAATAGATTCTGTTTGTATAATGTTGGCTCCATTCTTCGGCAGATGTCTGTCAGACTGACTAGGAGAGGAGAGTGCCACCGCACGCGTATTCAGAGACAAAGAGGAGGCTCGCACCGGAAATGGCATTCCAATGTCTCACTCGCTGTTTCACGGCTGGCCGATAGTTGATTAGATAAAATACTCGAATGAAACGTTGGATCAATGTAGAAGAAGAGAGTACAGTTGCTTGTTTTCGACAGAATTAGGATATATTAAAGTCAGACACGAAAATCGTGAAATTACTCGCCACGTTGATTTTTGGACACAGTCTAAATTGGTTTTTCTCCTCTTTTTTTTGATTCTCTTAACTGACATCTGGTAACTGTGCGGGGTCTACTACCACTACTCTCCTTGCTCTTTCTTGCTGAAGGAGACACATTTCTTACCAGCATTTTCGATTCTGTCGTTCCATAAACTTCTAACTGTCAGGATTTAACGAGCAGAAAATTGAAAAATTACAAATTCTTCACGGAAGAAACAGATATTTATCGTTCACGCCAGAATTCCTCCGCAAGATTTTAATTTTATTAAATTATCCATTTATATCATTTTAAATACGAAATCCCATTTTTACTTATTAAATTTAGCGAAATGATTTAAATTCTCTTTTACTTTCCAACATCGATTACTTCTTACTTACCTTTTTTTTATATTCCCTTCTAAATTTTATAAATTACCGTTTCTAGATTTGCGAAAATATAGTATATATTTTTCTTTTTTTTTAAATTTCTAGATGTATTTTGACGTCATTTAGAAGGACTATTAACTCTTAACGCACTCCCGCTATCGTAGAGAATCTCAATCCATTATAGATGACAGAAGTGACGTCATTGAAACGAGTTCTTTTGTCAATGAGATTGGAAATTTATATGACAGAAGGACACAATATCTAGTCAAGACGTGTGTACATGCTCCAGCAATGAGTCACTGGCAAAAAATTTGAATTTCAATGAGACCAACGATAAGAAAATATAAGTACGATATCAACGTAAAACGTTATGTTACGTTACAGATACATAATGTTTATCTTTTCAGAATTTACTAGATACGGACGTTATTGTATATCCAATGAATTATGTAATTTTAGAATTCTGTTTGACATCGGTAACATTCAAATTTTATTTTGATCTCCAAGAAATTTCTTTTTTTCCTCCTTTCTTCCTCTTTCAAGAAGTTGTTTACATATAATTCGCATCTTTCTGATTTATATGCGTTATTAATTACGTGGAACGAATGATAAATATTCTTTTCAGGCTAAAATTACGTGTATATATATATATATAGATAAATATATATATATGTAGGTCATTCGTGATCGATATAGAGATTCCAAAATTTGCTTATAATGAGAACGATAAATTGTGCTTCGAGAAATTGAAAAATGTTATTTTGTTAAAATGTAATCTTCCTTGTTATAATTTATAACAAAAAAATAGAAAATAAGTGCTGATGATTATAGATAAATGAATAATCGATAGAGTTCCTCGAGGTATGCGCTTCGACTTCTTTTATTTCTAGTAATTTCCGTATATGACTGATTTAAATCATAACGATCCATTCATTTTATCTTTGAATATCGGAGAAGATAAGTAGATTTTTTCTTTCTTTGCACGTATATTCCTGTAGGATATATAAAAACCGATTTTTGCCGCTGGTTCGTTATGTTCTGTCCATGAAAGGAAACGATTTATAATGCGCTCCCAACATATATATTTGCTTGATGTTTTCGTTGTTACATCAGAACGATCTCCTTACTACAAATTTATCTATTTGTTTTGGCAATTATTGTCGTAATTCTGTTTCGAATGACGTGTAGTTGTTTTTGCTTATACGTCTGCAACATAAAAACTTTCAGAAATAACATTTGTGAGGCTGATAAGCACAACTTTTCTCCTTAGCACCACTTGATCGAATCATTCCTGGTAGGGTCCGATCTAGTTGGAAAGGATAACGTTGTTTCTACCAATAATTGTCAGCTGTCAAATGCCAGTAATTGTTTGACAAATGATAAACTCTGTCTGGATGTCCTACTGTCGCCAAACAGTTTAAGAATCTTCCTTGGAATAATCCTATTTTGTGAGAATTTACTAACTTGTTTTTTGATCTGTTGAATCGTGTTTAGTATAAATTTCGCATTATTATTTTTTTCTCGTTTTCCTCGATCGAACGTCAACAATTAAAGAATTCAATATATCAGAAAAAAAAATTAATTTCAGAAGTTTCGTCGAGTGAATGGCATTTTTGTTAGTTCTTATCACAAAGTTTAAAAGTTTTAAAAGTTGAAACCAATTTCCTATAAGTCAGTGACAAAGATCACCAACGTCAGAAGTCGAGCTTCCATTTATAACTTTGTAAATAAGAGACAATGTTATTTTAGAAGTCGTGGGAAATGGAGTAAAGTGTTTACCTATATTCCGCTTCACTGAATTTTCTCTTGTAGAGAAACGGTCCGGAAATGAGCCTCGGGATTACTAAAGTTCCGTATATAAGATATTACGCAACCGGAATCGTGTTTACCATCAGCAAAAGAAAAACATATTACTTCCAAGCGCTATTTAAACCACGTTAACTGTCAATTTTGCTCATTATAAGCCATTTTAAATGTATAAAATATATAGCATTCTCTATTTTGTCCAGAGATCTTACATTGTGAACATGATAGATGACGTTGCACAGACTCCATTATCGGAGGTCAACGGATGCGGGCTCAGTCACATTTAGACCCTATGCCGGATAACTTCCTGTTTCCAGACATTATTCACCCTCCTCTTCCGATACAGTTACCGCACTGACTCGTTTCAGCATGCTAAGCAGACTAACAACAACGTCTTGCCAACTTCCCATAGGATTATTCATTTATATAATATTTTCATCAAACAAGCTCTCGACCATGTATATATTTTTTTAACCTCCAAATTTTTTTTTTAAACTGATATCAGTCGATATATTTTGCGTATAAAACAAGATAATCCATGCATAAGATTACTTCTTTTAATGGCCTCTTATATATTAATATGCAAAGAAAAAAAAATTAACTCAAGAAGGAAAAGCACTCTCGGGAGTTTCGTTTTATGGATATTTATTTTTAATGATGTATACTCTTTTATTAGCACGATAATTCTGCATATTAAAACTTTCAAAAGTTATGCAGTTTTTAAAAACTATTTTTTTTTTATAGCATCCTGGGTAAGACTACCTGTTCTCTCTTTCTCTGAGAAAATAGTGTTACATTCAGGCCGCAAAGTAATCTGAAGCCAGTGTAAAGAAAAAAAAATGTTAAAATGGTTGTAATTGGCTGTTTGCCTTTGCAATAAATTCAACAAAATTGATACTTAAACATTATTTTTAAAAATAAAAGCATGCTAGTCCTTCCAGGCTTTAACTTGTTTTTTTTTTAATATGCAAATGTTGACAGTATCCCTGCATCTTATGCTGCCATGCGAATATTCGAAAAGTTTTTTTTGTAGAAAGCTTTACTAGTTTTTGCAATATTTTAAAAGTTTCCATATCATAACGGTTTGATCTTTATTATTTCTGAGAATGCAACTTCATAATTCAATTTCTTTAAAATGTAAAAGAGGAGAAAACTTGAATTCTAATCGCACTGATCATCCCGTAACTGATTTAGCAAATGCAACCTCTTAATAAAATTTATTTTATCGATCATGTATCTCAATTTAGTTGATAATATTTTGTACTATTCCATGCCAAAGAATTAAATATAAATATCTATCATATTTGTAGATGGATTGAATTATTGGAAGATGCTATGTTTTATTATTATTATTAAATTATCATACATTACATATATAAAATATGGAGATTTGTTTGCATTTTTAGAAAAGATATTGTCGAAAACATTTTTGGATTTATATAAATTTATTTTTGTGTAGAAATTTGACTATACAGGACAAGTTAACAAGATAATTTTTAACATCTCTCGTCTCTTTATATATAAATAACTGAAGTTAAGTGTATATAATGCGAAAATTATACAGTCTAATATATTTTTAAGAAAAATAAGTTTTTATTTTTGCAGAAAAGTGCAAAATTTCCAAAAGTATTCGCATATCTTGCCAGCACTTTCGAATGGAAGTCGAAAGCTCTTACTTAGTAATCAATAACAACCAAACATGTATTTGATCTAAATATACGCATTTTTGTTTGCAAATTTTTTAATAAAATTCATTTTTGATCTCAAACGTTAACATTAGACTGCATAACTTTAAAATTGTTTACACTTAATTACGATTAAAAATATTCGTGCACTTTCGATTCGATGTTTAAAAGCGCTGAAATTTTTTATTATTATTATTATTTATAGATTTTAATATTTTATTATTTTAACCTTTGTTATAATTAATATTCGGATGGTTTAATTCAATTTTAACATAAAAATAATTGATACAAACAAACGAAAATTCGGAAAATTATGCTTTACTGATTTTATGACAAAAATTTATGAAGAAATGTTATTCAAATAAAATTAAAGAATTTGTACCCTTTTCACTAGCAGCATTGAATACAATTGTGCTTATAAATCAAAATCTTTGCTACACTTCATAAACAATGGCACGAAAGTACAACAATGGCTACTCTACTGACAACCATTATTATTCTTTTTCGAATTCTTTTAACAATTAAATATGTTAAAATATACTAGAGTTAGAATTTTATGCAATAAATCTGAAGCATTGAAGTGGATTTTAGTAAAAATCTGGTTTACATTTCCTATACAAATTCACTTTGTTTGTCTACCCTGTTAAAATTTGATATATTAACTGTTTACAAATTACAATAAATAATTATTATTCTTTATACAATAATAATACTATTTTTTCCTTTAAATTTATGATCGTTGAACAAACTACCAATTAAGCGCATTTAATTAAATATTGCTTTAATCCTCCTTTTTTTTGTTTTTTTTTTAATTACAGATTATCTCCGAAAACAGAAAAATGATGTTAAAAGCGAAGAAAAACAATTAACTCTTATCTATAAATTCGCTAAAACTCTGTTAACAAGAAATAGCCTTATCGTTACGAAGAAAAACAGTAATTGTTTGCAATGATTTCCAAAAAGCGACATCACCGATAGGAGTGATAAGAACAACAAAAGAGATCTTTCTCTCTCTCTTTCTGTATTACTTTCCGATAATTAAACTCATAGTGTTGTTTTCTTTTCCAGTTTCGACTCGAATCATTTTCTGACTAATATTAGACCATATGATCGCACCATTGCCAGATAGTCACGTGACCGAGCTTGCGTGACACTGCAACATCAACCTGGCTCAGACTTCACTCAACTAAAGTGAGTAACGGGAAGTAATGGCTACATTAATTTCTTAGTATTGTTCGATGCGATTTTTGTTGGGAGGAGATATGCAAAAAGTTTTCCTATTTTTTTTAATTTATTTATTTTTTAACGCATTAAAACAAAACTGATACTCTGTCTCGGATGCGTAAGCAATATTAATCGTTCCACAATTGCTTTAAAGCATTGCCTTTTTTTTTAATCAAGCTGTTGTTGTATTTTTTTTTCCTTTCTCCTTTTAATCCCGAACAGGTTCGCGTGTACCGAATGCAGATTTAAAATTAAAATGTGAGTGTGGTGCACTACACGTGATCGAATTGTCAAGATACAAATGAAGCAGATACAGGCCGATAGGGAAATTTGAATTGTCATTTGTCTCCTCTAACCAACTTTGAATATCATTAGACGTTTCCCGAACTAGAAATCCGCATGTTTGTGCCACCTACATAATTCCAAATGGCGTAGAAAGAAAAAATATATATAAATATATATATCCTCTTGTAGACGGTTCATCATACCACAATTTTCCATTCGAGTTGTTACTCCCCGTATGCTTGACATGTTTACTTATACAACTTGGGAATAATGAAAGGATCCAGCTGCAATCTAATTAGATAATGGGAAAGGGGGAATTAATAGTTTGCAATTCAAATGATTTTCTCAAAGCATTGTTTACCATCTAATGCACCAAATACCGATTCCATTCTTTAATAAAATTATTTGTAACGCATACGCACACCTGTAAAATAACGTTAATTAATGGTTTTGGCCCGCCATCATTTTTCATTCCTTATTTTTTTTTTATCGGTTTATTCAATGGAGCGCTTTATTAGTATTCCGCTCAAAACCGCGTTTCAATTTCCATTACAAACAACGGAATATCGATTCAGAAAACAGAAATTTCCAATTTAAAACTCGATTTTTATATATTAATTAATAAAAATTCGTATATATATATATTAAAGTCAAACACACACACACACACACACACACACACACACACATACCACAAAAACAAAAATCGATTGATGACATCGTGATTAAAGTCAAACACACACACACACACACACACACATACCACAAAAACAAAAATCGATTGATGACATCGTGAAGACGGTTTATTACCGAGTCGCGTCATCTGTAATATGTCAGATGTAACTTTTGTAGAAATCAATGAACAATTTTTGTACGAGTTTAGTTTTATAATTCAAGACTTTAAAATTGCCGGACAGGATTCATTCATAAAGTAAAGAGGCGATCATCTGCGGTATCTGTCAACCAAAAGTGGTCTAAAAAGAAACTTTCTGGAGAAGACTCATCCAAGCAGCGAAAACCCATTCTTTCCGCAAGCCTCGTTGCTCTCCCATATTTCATAACTGGAAAATAGAAAGAGCAAAAAAAAAATATCATCCGTTGAAGTATAAGGCATTTTGATCTTCAACAGAAGAACATTAAGTCGGCGGAAGCGAAGAACGGATGCGATCTTAAGTGAAAGGGTATGGAATGCATTTGTGCATCTGAATTTTTTCCGTCCCGATTATCCGTTGTTGAATTATTCGATTTTTTTATATTCCTGTCCTCTGTGTGTGTATGTGTGTGTGTGCGTAATGGCGGCAAAACAGTCTCCTACTAAGTAATTTTCTTCTTGAGTTACAAAAGAAATTTTCTCCGCGTACTCGCTCTTATTATTAGATCTCGTCACGTTAATGCATTTTCTCAGTCTCTTAAAATTTGCTTATATATATATATAGGCTACATCTCTCTCTTTCTCTCCGTTTCTGTAAATTTCCGTCAACAATTTTCTAATTTACCTTCTTGCTTAATTTTAATAATTTAAAATAGATTTTCTGATTTTTAAGAACTAAAAGTTATTTTGAATAACGTTTACAAAACTGAAAGACGTATAAATAAATAAATAAAACCTTGTTAACGACTAAAATGACCTTATTTAATTAATTTTCTACTCATAAATGTATAATTAATCCCTTAGAAAATTAATCCGTGTAAAAGTAAAAGCTTTTAAAATGATATAAATCAAAGAAAAATAATGAAAAATTTTCTAATTCAAAACAGTTATGCAAGATGAGAGAAACAGCTGGAAAACAGTTTAATTCAAAACAGACAGAATTAAAAGTGAAAACTTCATACATCATTAATACCGGGTTTCCGATAGTTTCCTACCTTTCACAATAAAGCAAGACAACAGCCCTTCTATAAGAGATGCTGATAACATTGTTCGTTAATTATGGCCTTCACAAATGGGACTAATGAATATTTGAAAGCAAAGTTTCGCCAATTAGTTGGCCTAAGACAACTGACATGACAAATGACGCAAATATGCGAAATAAAATTGTTATTTTTAGCGTGCGATTAACTATTTTAATTACCTTCTAACAATTTTCGGTAATTAAGTGTTTTGTAATGTCAAACTAGAGTTCAAACGTTTTAATTAACTAGACGACTTCCTTCGGCTACTTTAATTTCCGCACTCCAAGTGAGAAGCAAACTTCGATGGCAAATTATGACAAGTTTTTGAATCGTCTTATCGAATGTTTACTGCTATTTTTAAAATAGCATCGCCTTAAATCATGAACTTTGGCTGTCTGGAGAGGCAGAGAGAGAGAGAGAGAGAGAAAGAGAGAGAGCTTGGATGCAGTTCAAGAACTAAATTTAATCCTTTTGGCTGTCTGGAGAGGCAGAGAGAGAGAGAGAGAAAGAGAGAGAGCTTGGATGCAGTTCAAGAACTAAATTTAATCCCGGAGAATAATTGAAAGGACCCCGAATTCAGGTATCGAAATTGCTCCCTTAGACGTATAATTACACATTGATGAAAGACAAGGAGGTGACATATTGATATATGTTCGTTGACAGAAATTACTGACACGTGTTCCATCAATTCGTCAACAATGGGCGTTGTTGCCAGGAGGATATTTTTCCTGCCAACAATTTTCAATCCTTTTTTCTTTATTTTTTAAATCAATAAAAAGGCTTTTAGATTATCTTTTAGTTTTATTAATTCATCGGAGTGGGAGATTATCTTATTAAAGTCTGTCCTAATAGAAGACAAGAGATAAGTCGGTCCCAAATGGTTCTTTTATTATGAATGAAATTTTTTTCCTTTTATCCGTAAGTATACAGCGTGTCACTCGGAGTTAATACAAAATGATGATGGAAAAGCTTTTCGTCCTCCTCATCCCCATCAAGTTCCGCCTTAAAAATTGAAAGGTGTTAATTATGAAAATGTGTAAACTTTCTAACTGTTCAGGAATTTAAAACTTATATATATATATTTATGTATTAAACATTAGTTTGAAGTGATAAATGCTTTAAAGCTGAATTAATCGTACGTAGTTGTTTTATGCTCGACAGAAATTACGGGTAGAAATTACACGCCTAATAAAACAAAATCACACAATCGAAGTTCATATTACATGCATTCCGGTTACTCAAAACCCCATGAATGTGGTCTCGTAAATGGCTAACTATAAACCATTTTGTAGTTTCCTATTGCAGTATCGAATGGCTTGTCACAGTGAAAAAGACTACACTGTTATCTTTAAATTAGAAAAAAGTTATAAGTGCCTTTAATGGTCTGCATTATACACCAACTTTTTAGTTGAAGTTATAAAATAATATTAAATGAACATTTTCTGTCCTTGGCTTGCATTCATTTTAGTTTTGTCGAGTAGGAAAAGTTTAAAATTTTCTCCTAAAAGCATCTTTTTTTTTCTTTTTTAAGAGGTAATTGTCTTTTTAATAGTAGCATTGCGAAAATATTTTTTATTAATATTGATAATGGTAACAAATTTTTAAATTTGTTTTCTTTATCTCTCGTTTAACAGTTAGATGGAAAGAAAAAATAATTTGTTTTTACCGTTATTTGAACACAATAGATGATGTAGTTTATAAGTTATTTAACAGAATTTTGGTCGTTTGAACGAATTCCATCGTCGCCAAAACCAAATTGGCGATCGATGCCATCTCAGAAAAAAACGTTTTATATCAAACTTTAAACAGTTTGAATGGTAAACATAAACTGTTTACCAATCAAACTGGAGGTAAAATTAACTAAAAATAGTAATTTTGTCTTAAAACAATTTTGTTCATTGATCATCGCTACTGTTTGCGTATGCATTAAATGTAATTCCAAGAAATTTAATTACTTCAAGTTTTCCATATTTTAAAGAACACAAATAACTCGCATGTATTCTGATCGAATTTTTCGGATCAACTCGGTGAAAAAGGAGAAACTTTCCGCTCTGTGGAACTCTGTGCCGACCAATTTGCAGGGTGGCCACTTCACTAGACTAAAGACAGTGGAACCTTAAACACAGGTTGTGAGACAGCAGCTTTTTCCCGGATAGGAATTAACAACCAGAAATAGTTAGAGGATTCTTGGATGAAGCTAACAAATGGCTTTTTAAGTTTCCTGACAATAATTATTGTTATTAGTTTTTCCTCCTTTTTTTGGTCTTTCTCAACAATAGACATATATCTACACTTCTCTTTCCGCAATGTTGAACTGATCTAAAATAAGTGACTTTTTTATCCGATTTCAGAAAATATTACATAAATTCTTAAAGATGTTGCCTTCGGAAAAGTGTAACTTAGCTTTAACAGCACAAAATTTGCCTTATTTTCGATAAAGACAAATATTGTGCGATTGGTGTTCAGTATGAAAGTTATCAGTATTTGTAATCTATATAAAGTTAATTTTACGAGAAGATAAACTTGCCAGATTATTGTTTAAATCTTATCCGGCATTTATGAAAGAGAAGCAACGACCGATAACGTAGAGAATCTTATAATCATCAAAATTATAAGATTTTATTGGGAACAAAATATAATTTTAATCAAGTCGTCAAAAACAGGAAGAACAGATCCTTTCCGGCAATTTCAAGTAAGAAGTCGGACGAAATTGTGAATTCTACCGAAGAAATTATATTTAATGAGTGTCGGTATATTATGTGGAAAGTTCTCAGCATATACACTTCCTCTTTCTTCCGGATTCTGGTCGTTTGCATGAACATGTTTATAGCGACGTGTGGTTTGGCAAACAAATTTCTAAGCTTGCGTGTATAAATATATACCATATACTTACATTGTAAAGCAGTCTTTATAGCTCAAGATATGGAATATAAATTCGAAACAATTAGACAGATTTAGGAAGCCATTCCGTATATTTATTATGCGAAATGAGCCGTTATCGGTTCTTTAATCGCTATAATTGTCTTCTTATCTGCTTTACAAGATTCGGCAAAGTTTGGTTAATTAATTCCAATGTTAAAAATAAAAATCGGAGCTAGTAAAAGCCTCTTGAAGCATTTTGGAAAGTCGAAATATTGAAAAATTGTTTTTTTTTTTTTTTTCCTTTTTTTGACGTTATCCGGAAGAAATGGCGGAACTTTTAGAAAATAATTCAGACGTCAGAGTTGATTGCGAAGTTTGTGCACTTGAAGAAGTTGTGTTGCATCTAGAAATGCATGTGTGTGTGTACATGGAAAGGAAAAAGCTGGAGGCAAATCGGATGGAAACTTGCATTTACTTCCTGAATGTCTATTTGAAAGTTGGGATCAGATCAGTTAGATGCTTCGGGGAGCATCTAACGTCAAAGTTTCCTGAGGAACATTTTTTCCCCGTTTTCCGCTGTTAGAAGACATGCCAACATTCTGCTATGAGGAAGGAGAATGCGCGATTTTAGAAAGAGAGAGAGAGAGAAAGAGAGAGGAGCGAAAATCACATTTCCGAACGAAGTTGATGTTTTAGATGTAGAAACTGGATAGACAAATAGGAAAAGAAAATTGGAAAGTGCAACTTGATAGATCAGGATGAGTTGGCTGTATAGAAAATAGTTTACTTTAAAAAAAACGCATATTTTTAAAGCAAAAACAAAAATGTTTAGGTCCATCATCGGTATTGATACTTAATGCAACTTAATAGAACAATATTTACATAATTTATTTACATATTTTTTCCCCTCTGTCTTAAAACTTTCAGTCGCTGCATCTAATTAATTACACGCATTTCAAGCTGAGAAGTCTCTAAATGTGTTCCATTAAATTACAATAAGTGCGCTGTTATATTGCATAATTAATTAACTATAAAATGCATATTAATAAAAATTTGCATAACTAATAACTCTTGCGGCGAAGAAAATATTTTCGGAAGGAAAAAAAAATTGTAAACAGAAAAAATCGTAATTGAAAGGATTAAAAATTTAATAAACAACGATAAATGATGTATGTTAAAATAATAATGTTTTAAATAATAATTTTAATATTTTTGCTGATGTAGAATTTATTAAATGCATCAGAATAACATAAAAAAAACTAAAAAATTGGTTTTTTTAATGTTTTTCCGATACATTTAATAACTGAGAAATGATCATATTTATTCATCTGTCGGCTTGTCCGCAAAATATCTCCAAAACCGAAAATGATAGAAAGTTGGAATTTTAAAGGATTGCTCTTTATTAATCGAGAAAAATGTCTATTAATTTTGAAATTCTTACGTAATCACTATACAAAATGGCTGCTGCATTCTAATTCTATATCTTTAAAACCATTTGCCGAACGTGATATATTAATTTGAAAACTTTTAATAATATATTAAAAAAAAGATCGTCTATAATTACTTGTTTTGTCCGTCAGTAAAATTTCTGAGGGATAATTTAATGCCGAGCATTCAAATTTTAGAAGTTTCATTCCTTATTAGCCAAATAACACGAGTATTAATTTTTGAAATCCTTACTTTTTCCATTACAAGATGGCTACCAGGCCCAATTTATGCTCATTGTAGCCCTGTGCCATAACAATTAAGAGGCTCCTCAAATTAATATTTCGTTTTAGTAAAGCGTGAGGACTCTTGTAATGTGAGTCGCTAAGCTGTAACTTATGCAGCACATACATAGATCCGGCCCTGATGGCGATATCATAACTTTTAAAATTGTTTATGATACGTGAGTAACATTTGAAGGATATTTTCTATAAAAAATATCACATATTATAATAAAATATAAATAAATTTAATACTTTAGTTGAGTTAAATTAATCACGTTAATTTTTACAAGCATGGAAAAGTTATTTTTATTGCCAATCTCTAAATTAAAATACTTTTTTTATTTTTCCTTTTCTCGAGATGCAAGCGCAAATTCGGTATAGCGGATTTTTAAAGAAAGAAGTGAGAAAAAGTCTCTTTATGCAATTTCTTGTTTCGACCGAAAAATCATCTATTGAACCAAGTGAATAGAGAACCCCCAAGAGAAGATAACTGATTGGAGGATGTCGACGAGACATCTCGTCACCATTGCAATCACCGACTTCTCTCTCTCACAATCCGTAAACTGCTATACAAGAAAGAAAGACTTACTATTGAAACACCTTTTATTTATTTTATATCTCCTTCTGGTTACAGGATTTACATAAAACCTGGCTCTGGTAATAAACTCATTACTCTACGATGTCGAGAATTTAAATTACTTTCATTGCAGATACAAGATGTATATAACGTGTATGTGTATGGATTTTTTTACGTATTAATAACCAGTACAAATTACATTAACAAGGAAAAAAGGATTAAATTTTTTTTAATCATATTTTCGCATATTTTTTTCCAGAAGATAATTGACGTTGCATACGTTCATCAATACGGACTTGTAACATTGTTGCTGTGATTAATCAAATTTAAATTTTTAAAGTTTATTTCCAGAAAAACCGAAACTTTAATGTATTTATATCGAAATAAAAAAATTAAAAAAAAAAAATTTTTTTTCGAAGATGTTTTACTAGACAGAGTTGTTACAAATTGTGTTAAAATTGCTTTGAGTTACAGCAGTTTCCATCTGGAATTTTTCTCTCTTCCTGACTGCAAATTAATTCTGACTTTTGTTATACTGCCGCGCTTCAGTAAGAGAACAGGTAATTTACGAAAGAAAATAAGAGAAGGAAAAAAAAAATAATTCAAAGATCTGTTTTCAATCTTCTCGAAAAGGCATAAATAATAAAAAAATCAAGTATTTTGTAAATTAATATAAACGAGTTGTTCAACCGCTTTTGTTTTCTCTGTGTGTGCTTACTCTAACAAGTTTCGAAACTTTTCTTACTTTTTCTATTGAAGGTGAAAGAGGAGGAAAGGAAAAAAAAATTAAATTTAGTTGATACAGGAATTTAAATCTGACTTCCAATTAAATACTATATTAAAATTTTCTCTAGGTAAATCTGGAGACTTTATGGATTATGTTAGGAATATAAGATGACAACCTCCCATTCACCTTGTTGCTGTTGTAGCAGATGATGCATCGACTCTCTTTCCATCCGTTTCTGTAATCCAACTAGGATAAATCATTCCGAGAGTAATTACTAAAGACAGAAAATAAATTACTTCTCTTATATATATTAAAAAAAAAGCTTTTGTTTCAATTTTTAGATATTCCAAACAATGTTAAAGTTACAGATAGATACAAACGTTATATCGGTTGTTGGAAGCAGCCACACACCTAAACTATCTTATAATTCACTTAATTCTGATTAATATTAATGACACCTTAATCTTTGGTATGATTAAGTACAACAAAATTTCATTAGCGAAATACCTGATTGCAACATTTTAATTATTAAGTTGTAGTCTAACTGATAAGTTTTGTACGAGTTTGTATGAGTCGTTAGAAATTATAGAGAAAAATAAAAAATTTTATGATTTGTTTTGTTTCGATAGAAGTTTAGCAAGTATTCTGCCGATGAAACAATTACGATAGTTAATCCTTTAATGCCGGATTAGGCAGGAAAACTAGAAGAGTTGATATGGCTTAACATCGAAGAGAATCAATAAATCGAAAAATAGGGAAGAAAAATAATTTTTACTATAATTGAATCTGTATAACTATGTTATAAAGTCGTCTGTTTATCTGAGTGTTTACCATTAATTATTAATTTTAAATTTTCATGAAATTTGATGATGATATTCTTCTATTAAAAATCTTACTATAATTGAATCTGTATAACTATGTTATAGAGTCGTCTGTTTATCTGAGTGTTTATCATTAATTATTAATTTTAAATTTTCATGAAATTTGATGATGATATTCTTCTATTAAAAATAATCCCAATTAACACTTCAGCTTCAACGATTTAAAAATGGTGGACATTCAAACTTTCTTCATATATCTTGAATTAATTATTGGATTTTTATGAAATTTGGCAAGAAGACCTTATTGTCGAAGATCGTGGCGATGGCATATCAATTGACCTTTTATCTCCGGCCAATTTAAAAATGGCGGGCGTCCAAATTTCGGAGGTTTCTCCCTAATAACTTTAGAACGACTTGATTGATTTTCATAAAATTCAGCAGGATAGTCAAGTCATTAAAGCAGACTTTCAAGTATGATTTATTAACACTACAGCTTCATCCATTTAAAAATGGCGTACGTTCAAACTTCCGAGATTTCATTATAATAACTACGAAACTATTACATGGATTTTCATGACATTTAACACAGAAGTTACGCCACCAAATGCGATTTTTGATGCCATATATTTTTAATCACGTATCTTTAATAAAGAAAAAACCAAAATAAAGTTAGAAAGTGGGCGATGTTAGTTCTTTTCAGAAAAATACTTATTTAAATAACCGAAATAATTTTACTTTTTTAACTAATTTAAATCCCAAAATAAAAATAAAATTTGTTTTAGAAAAATCCATTCTTTTTTTAATCAAATTGATTAAAGTTTATGGTTCCAATTTAAAATTTTTAGTTTTCTTCCTCAGAAAAAAAGTAAAAATATATATAAAAAAATTATAATTTCTTAAATTAAATTTTGCATAACTTAAAATTCAAAGTTTAATGTTACAAGACAAATAATGTAAAATAAAAAAATATATTATTATAAAAGATGGAATTCGTTTTAAGAATAATTTTAAAAATTTTATGGCTACGAAGAAAGCGAAGAAAAAAGAAAAAAAATTATTTACTGAATGAATATTGTAGCAATTTAATACAGTAACTTATAACAAAATTTTTTTGAATTTAATTCGCTGGAGAATTCGTGTTTTTATTATATAATATATATATATATATTATTGTAAACTTCTCTTTTTAGATTAAATGTTTCTTCGAAATAACCTTTGACTTAAAACAGATTAAATTATCTAATGGAATTTTAAAATTATTTTTTTATCTTAATAAATAAACTAAAACGTTGATACATTATATTACTTTAATAAAATCAGGCAATCTTTCGAGTAGTTTTAAGATATTTCGGAAGTCGCGATTCCTTTCAGAATATTAATTTCTACCCATCCGAATTGTAGTTTATATAAAATTTAGTTTTGACGCTATAGAATGCATTTTTTTCTTGCCAAAAAAAAGAGGAAGGAAAAAAAACTACGCGTATATCGCATCAACCATATATAATAGTCGACGGTCGATGGAAAGAAGAGGAAGAAAAAAAACTACGCGTATATCGCATCAACCATATATAATAGTCGACGGTCGATGGAAAGATTCAAAAATTCGCAATTGGGAGAAGTAAAATAGAAAAGATAACCTAAAAGAACTCGCTGACAATAAGAAAGCTGAAGGAATAAAAGAGAATAAAATTACTTTTTCTTTCGCTTGTGTTTCTTTGTTAGGAAAAGATAAATCAATTCACCGCTTTTGATTTTTTTTAAATAAAAATAATAAAACTATGCCCATAATTCGGTCTTCCATTTCGGAAAGCGAGTAACATTCGCGTCAAACTTATCGGCGAGCAATTTATTAACATTATTTTCGAGTCGGCTAGACAGTTTTACGTGTTAATCATCGATATTATTCTCTTTTAATAAGCAAACAATCTCTTTACCTGAACAATTTATTAACATTATTTTCGAGTCGGCTAGACAATTTTACGTGTTAATCATCGATATTATTCTCTTTTAATAAGCAAACAATCTCTTTACCTGAAAAGATTCCGATGCAAAAACTTCCAGATAAAACGATAAGAATTCCCCTCCGCAAGATATTCGAGATAAGGAATAAAATAAGGAAGAAAAAAAAAATCATTATTGAATCGGAAATGCTGTCTAAGAATAAAGCAATCTTTCAATTTAAGCACTATTCTGATTTTAAACACGACAGTAAGCGACAAAAGGATGCCTTGCAGCACTTCAAGTGACAACTACAGAAACTGCTATCCACTTGATGTCAAAAGATTTCCACCCTCTTATCATAAACTGCTGGTTATTGTCTTAGAGTTTTATCAAACATAAACTTGCAAACATATAAGCAAATAAACTGTTTTCTTTATTAAATAACTTACTTTGTATTATATATTTTAAAGAATTCTGGCCTAAAAACAAATCTACCTAATTTTAATATCAAAAGTTCTTAATCCGGCAAGAGAAACTAAAAAAAAAAAATAATATATATAGTTGAAAATAAATCTGCCTCGTTTAACTTGTAAGGAAATATTTTTATCAATACAGGAAACTATTTCTTTGAAGAAATATTCGCAAATGACGCGTACGTCGAATGATTTATGTTATTTACGCTCAAAGATGTTTATCAAGTTTTTACAATTTTTGGAATAATTTTTTTAATAAATTCTATAAAAATATATATATATAAATATGCTTTAAAATGATAAATTAGACGTCTTTTTAACGAAAATTTTCGAAGTTACAGCTTAATATTTGATGCTGTTTAATTTGGTTTATAAACTAATGCGTTGTGTTTAGTCTTCCTGCAAGCATTTCTAACTTAATGGTTAATGATTAGTTCAAGCAATTACATTCTATTTATTCCAAAGAGTTTCTATATTAAAACATATTCGCTCGATTTTCTACAATAATAACGTTTTAATGTTACTTAAATTTTTAATTAGGACGTACATAGAAGTAAACAAAGACTAAATATAGTCATTATAAACCTATATATAGGAAAATTTAATTGGAGCCGTTCCAGAAAATTTGGAGAGGAATATAATCGAATCTCTTAGTTTTATTCCGAAACTAAAACGTTCCGAGTTAATTAAAAGTGAAAATATTTAAAATGAATTATTATATGCGATTAAATTTTGCTTTCAATAAAATTGAAAACTCGTTCAATTGATAGTAATATAAATTTAATTTGATAAATTAATAATTAATTTTTATACAATTTCAGTAAACAAGTAATTTTCCTAAATCGAAGAACATAAAAATGCATTTTAATAGGATTCTGCTTAATGATGTATTCTGTAAACAGATATTTAATAAATTATAAAATCGATAGCCGACCTTACTTCCCTATTAAAATATCCGTTCTAATTCGGTGAAAATTTCCGACATTTTTTTTTTTATTTTTAAAGGAAATTTTTGCCATTCTTAATCAAATTTCAAACGATGCGAAAGTGTGTCAGACATATAAAGCAGGTAATCATCTTATTGGAACCTGGAAACCTTTCAAAATATGATAAACAGGATCATTTGCATAAAGTAACGTCGTCACAAATCAGATAATAAAAATGTCTCCCGAGAAATAAACATAAAAAAAGTATTGTGGCATTATCTGAAAAAGAAAAAAAATATATTTTATCTCTCGAAAAAAAATTTTGAATTGATTTCTGCTCGGATATTTATATGAAACAAAATATTCGAGAATCTAAGCGAGTTACTATGGTCATTCTTTAATGATCCCTAAGATTATTACTCTTAAAACTTTATAATTAATCGTGAAAATTAACAAAAATCGACTGGTGAAGAAAAATTTGGCAGAGAGTAAAAGTTAGAATTGTTCGTTGGCGGTGGAAGTAATCAAAAATATATTTGCCAGTCATGTGATAAAGGAATCATTGATATCACTATTTCGATATGTGAGAGATGGATTGAGGATATAAAAAAAAGAAGACGAGGAACATCATGAGTCGAGTTAGTGATTGATAGAAATAAGACAACGCGAAAGTTTTAAGAGAGAAAAAAAAATTGCTGATCACTCCGATAGTTAAAATATAGGTTGAATGATTAATAGGATTTAAGTGAATGGGAATAGAGAAAGCTAAGATTTCTCTATTCTTTGTTATAGACCCGATAATATATGCCACGGAATATTTTAAAATTTTCCAGTTCTTGGTACCGCATCGAACATTGGGACTTTACATCAATCGTTTGATCAATAAAGTTGCTTTTCGGAGAAATTTCCCAGAACTAGCTATTAAGAGAATCATTATACATTAGTCAAGATTTCTGATTCCGTAAATAGATCTACATTTGTTTGGCGCCAGAATTGCTACGTATATATTAAGTCTAATTTACCAATCATCAACAGTTTTTAATCTTTTCTCAAACATTTTCAATCAGATTTACAGTCTACCAGTAGAAAATATTAGATATTTAAAAAAATTTTTTTAAAAGCAATTTTTTTAAATCAACTTTATTGAATTATTCGTGTGTTTAGAGGAAGATCGGAAGTTTGCTGATACAGTATTACGAATTCATTAAAAAAATTTTATTGTTTTAAAGAACGGTTAAATAGTTAATTGTTTAATCAATTATTTTTGAATAGCCAAAGGAAGAATAAAATGCAAATTTTAATTAAGGCAGTTTAAGTGAAAAATAATGCCAATCAAGAGAAAATTGGCAGAATTAATGATTTAATTAACTGAGTAACATAAAATCTAGCAATTGAAAAATAATATGAAAAAGAACATAAGACAAAAGCAGTCTAAACAAACAATCCTAACGAAGTTTTCTCCAGAAAAAAAGTAAACTATCCGCAATATTTTATAGCGAAATTTTCTGAAGAATTTTAAGCTTCGATTCTGTCTTATTTATACAAAAATTTTCTCTATATGTATGTTATTCTGCACGTAAAATATATCTGAAGAACCAAACATTACGAAATAATAAAATTTTAAACGTTATTTCCTTATCATTGACCAATGAAAACGCTTATTTTCGATACTATTACGTGATTCCGTTGCAAGATGGCGGCCGTTCAAAACTTAAAAAAAATCGATATCTTTGAAAGTGTTTGTTGCACATGAATAACTCGATTGAAAGAATTTTTGTAAACAAGTCAGCAAAGATCGATAAAACGAATCACCCGAATTCTTTCCTTTATTCGATTTTACATATATATGAATATTATAAATGATCGAAATCAAATTATCGTTGCCGGTAAAATAATGATCCGATTTTGATCATTTTTAGTAAATTTAATCCTGTAGTACATACTAATCATATGCGTAAATTTAATCCAAATCGGACGATATTTTCTCGAGATATCGTGCCGATAGACAACCGAACAACATTACCGTTCAAGAAGTGATCAAAAATATTTAACTCTGATACAATCTTTCCTTTGATAGCATTTTTATTAATATATCTATTTACATTTTTTTTAATTTCTATAAATAATTAAATTTGTGCTTTACATTAATAACAATTTTAAATTACAAATTTAAATTTTCAAATTCCAATAAATAAAAAAAAAAAAGTTAAATTTAAAATTTAATCATATTTTTAATAATAGTAATATTAAAAAAAAAATTTTTTTATATATAAAAAATAAAAATTTTTAAATTAAAATAAAAAAAAATATTTATTAAAAAAAAAAGATATTTCGAATATAAATTTAATAAAACGAGAGATTTAGTTTGGTGCATTTATTTTCATATGATTAATAGAAAGCGCTGTAAACAGATTAAAGTTTAAAATTTGACGTGGCATCAAAAATAACATTTCACTCGAATATAATAAATGTTTCTGAAGATATACGGTTTCTGACTTAGAAAAATGACGATGATTATTAAAAATAATGTTTATTTTTCGAATTAAAATAACGGAATGGAAGAAATAAAATAGAATATTTATACATTTGGTATGTTTGTATCTTCCTTCTAACCATTATCTCACGTTAATGCATTGAAATAAATAATCAGAAATATCTGCCAGTCAACACTGTCACGAAATTTAGGAAAATAATTGTTTGCTTTGAGAAATTAACCATATTATGAGAATAAATGAGATCAACTTATGTTATTTGTTCACTATCTTCCGTTTTGAGTTAAAAACAAGCAAACAGATATGGAAAGAAATTTTGCCTGCTATCTAAACATATCCTTTATTTTGGAATGATTAAAGGTGCTGGACTAAAATATAACTCATCAAAATAGTCTTCAATGGCATGATCTCTATATCGAATATCATAAAAATCTATCAAATAGAATCCTAGTTATCATAGGAAAAATTCACAAGTTTGAACGTCAGCCATTTTTAAATGGG
Organism: Olivierus martensii; assembly: GCA_000484575.1. Taxonomy (NCBI): domain Eukaryota; kingdom Metazoa; phylum Arthropoda; class Arachnida; order Scorpiones; family Buthidae; genus Olivierus; species Olivierus martensii. The sequence continues at coordinate 157,137 of AYEL01080500.1, forward strand.
TGAATCTAACAGGGTTAATTTTGATATTATCTCAAATTATATTTTAATGATCTTTGATCTTACTAATTTCATAAAAAATAATCAAATGATTCAAAAATTACAAAAAGAGAAAAGTTTTAATGTCGGCCATTTTTAAATGATTGAATATAAAGAATTAATTGATATGTCGTCGATGCCATTTTTAAGGATTTGATCCTCCTATTGCATTTCATAAAAATTGAAAATAATTTTCTCTTAAAATATCTTGTAATAACTTTAAATTATTTCAGGGTATTTTAAGAGAATATCTCAGAAATTTAAATGTCCACCATTTTTAAATGGTTAAAGCTACAGATTTCATGAAATTTAATGGAATTAGTGCTGTTTAATTAATAAATATAACTTCTCAAAATTTATCTTTAATGGTAGAGCACCGTTATCAAATTTCATGAAAATTTACTAATTAATTCCAAAAGTTATTAATGAAGTAACACATCAAACAGCATGATGATCTTGCATTTTGGAGAAACATATCAGACAGCATGGTGATTTTACAAGCTACTTTCTTTCAGAAAGTAGATTAATAATATTATGGTTTGTTAAATATAATTAAAAAGTTAATATACATTATATTTATATGTTGAAAGAAAGTAGCTTGTAAAATAATATTATGGTTTGTTAAATATAATTAAAAAGTTAATATACATTATATTTATATGTAAAAAGTTTCGGAAATTTATATCTTGATTGTAATTAAAATGCAGATCGCGTTTAACGATGTCTTAATAAATAAAGAAAAAAATCATTAAAGCGAATTACTAGTTGGAGAAAGTATCATTCAAGAAGATTTGTTACTGGAGTACTGTACTTCGAAATTGGTTTCTGTTTCTTTAGAGCTTAAAAGATATTTACTCCAATAAAAATACCAAAAAGAAGGTTTTTCTTTCAAACGCAAACAGCATTAAATGTTATTTATCGCATTTATCTTGTCGAAATTAGCTTTTTATTACTTTCTTCCATAACCAAATAGGAACATCAAGGCAATTTTTCTTTTCCTCACAAATAAATAATTTAATTATAAACACTACTAACGTTGAATAAAATGCACGTATACATATATATATATATATATATATATATAAGATAATCGATTAAAGAATACGTTTTCGGATTCATTCCTTTCTATTCTTTCCTAATCGTCATCACGAATCCTTTCAAAAAAGATTTATCTCCACTATCTCCTGTTGGTGACGTCACGGTGACATCACCGATTTGTCATTCTCATAACGTGACATCATTTCGCGTCATTATCAACGTCAATGACGTATCTGATAGCGATTGGATAAATGCATCAACGGTAGAAAATTTAACGATAATCTCAACTTCATTCATTTTTTTTTTGTTAGACATTATTTCGGTTTTTAGAAAGAAAAAAAAAATTCCGGTTTAACGTATTCTATCTATTTCGATATATATAAAAGATTAAATTTGACGGAAATGTGGCATAATGTAGCGATTGCAGTTATGATCAATATGAGTAGAGGAAGAAAATTTTGAATAACTTTTACTGTACTTTTTCTCGGTTCAAATTTTAAGAAATCCCACTTTCACAATGACCTCTATTCGATCATTTTATTTTATTTTTTATCAAATCAGAAACCCAAGAAAGTTAATCACAAAAGGTTTTTTTCATCTTCCGCTTCTATGCAAAAGGTAAGAGTGAAGTCTAGATTGGTCACACTATCGCCATTAGCATATGAAAGAATGCTCGACTCTGATATTTCTTTCTCTTTCCAAATTCTTTTTACCTGCAAAAGAAGACTTTTTTTATTTTTATTTTTTTTCTTCCCGTTAAAAAAATACAAATGAGATTTTTCTTTGTTTATAAAACTCCCTAGATTTTTCCCCCTCGAAAGAATAAAGAAGAAAAATAAATTCTAGAAGAAAAATTACCATGACAACAAGTTGAGAGAGAGAGAGAGAGAAGAGAGTTTTCGGTGGCGATCAAATTGAAACTTTTGGGAAAATTCTTACAATTGGAATTTTAATTTCGAAAGAGCAGAAGAGCTTGCAGATCTCAAATGAATATTCATTAGTCTATCCATCCTAAGATAACAATTGCTCATAGGAGATGTCTAGCCACTGGGAAAAGAGTAATTAGTTCGTTGCAAATGGCAATTCTGAGAACAATCAGTTAATTTATAAAGGAAATATTCGATTCGGAATCAAATGCTGATACATTGTTTACGGTGATCGATACAGGAGCAATAACGTGATTTTCAGAGATTAATTCCTCAAGGCGAAATTCTTCAATTAGTGACTCTATCTTCGGATCTAATCTGGTCTTATAAACACATACCAATCAGTCGACATACCAATAAGATATTTACACAATGGCGTAAATGAATTCTTGCATTCCTTCACACGTTCGAATAATATTAGATTACTTGTTATAGACACCAAATTCCTTTACACATATTTATCATTAATTTGTTGAGAAGTTATGGAGCGCGTTAAATACACTGTTTACTTTCGCGTAGATGCCGGTTTCCGGATGCCACCTAGTCACGTTTCCGTTAGCGTCATCTGGTGATACCTTTTGACATTAATATTATTTTACATAACATTCTAATTATAGTTCAGTTGGAGAGATTATTCAAAAATTACTACAATTAAACGAGGGGGGAAAGGAATATAAACGATTTAAAGTTCCTGCAAGAGTCACAGCACATCAATAGATAACTTAGAGCAAAATTTATCCGGAATTATCGAACGAAAAAAATATTTTTAAGAATATCTAGATGGATGGGGATTATTTTGCTATTTCGCTTGATAAATAACCTTTCACGAAGTTATTTATACAATACTAAATGACAGAATTTTTTCTGCTATTTACCAGTTAGAGGAAGATTATTAAATCCTTACTTGACATCTGTTGAATAACACAGAATATAATCCCCACGCAACTCATCAATTCTCCTATGTAAACCGTTAATAATATAAAAATCGTATTGAATATTCATGTTAAAGGATCTTATATATATATATATAAGGGAAAAAATATTTTATTTTTTTTATTCTGGGAGGAGTTACGCTTTTCAGATAAGTTTGGCTTGGCGAGTGATGATTGACCGTCCTCCCAGAGACGTGGGGTAGAGTTTTTGGATGACTGGTTGTCATGGCAGCAAAGCAAAGAAAACGGAAGATAAGGTAGCTTGCATATGCTGGTTTCAATCACGAAGTCTTTTCTAGCATCAAAGAAGCCCGAGGCACCTTCGCCGTATCGCGACTTAAATTGAATCTGAGCTTCTATCACCTCCTCCCTCCGTCACTAAAACCAATCGTTTAACTAGAAACACATCCAACTAGATTGCTTTGTATGGCAAAACGTCTACCTTAAATTTAAAATTGTTTTTATCCCATGAAAAAATATGTGTGTTATAAACGCAATCTTTTTCCCCTTCTTTTTATCTGGAAATTTTAATAAGCTAAATTAGATAATAGGTTTAGAAAATATAATTAAACATAAAATACCTTCTTAAAATGTAATTGAATTCAGGATGAATTGAAATGTCGGGCGTAATGAACTTTATCGCATTAAAACTCTGCTAAATTCTTATAAGCATGACATTTCTCATTAATTAGTTCACATGACTTGTTCTAAACAGACAGACATCTTCCGAGTTATTCTACATTAACAAAGGATAAAGAACTAAACTCGGAGAGAATTTACTGAATAATACTTTGCTTTTGCAGTGAATCTGATATGTAATTTTGCATATTATTCGCTTTAAAATCCTTTTCGGTGATATTTTTAGAAATTTTCCTTTTCTACAAGCACAAACGTGATTACCAGTACTTAACAAAATTTAATTGCCATGGGGATGATTAAATGCGTGCATTTTCCTTTCCAAATAACACTTTATGTTGTTATTAAGTAAATTACAGAAAAAACTGTGATTATTAACAGACAAAACAGAGACTTTTTTAATGGTTTTTATCGACTGCAAACGTTATATAGTCAATCAAAAATGAGTATGATTAACAGATGTTCTATTTTAACGAAAGAAAAAAATTACAACCACTACTGTTTTAATGCATTCAATAGTCTAACTGGATATAAGTTTCGAAACAAAAATTTGATCTTCGATCATAACCCTCTATTCTCCTTAATCAATAAATCCAAAGCAAGTTTATGTGATCAATAAATGGAATCGCAAGTACCTTTCGCACTTACAGTACTTCGATAACAGATGGTGATATGGCATATCCATTCAACCTACTTTCTGTTGTGAAAACTAGGCACTAAAAGCATTACCTTTATAATTGTCTTCAGTTTTATAGAATTTTATCGATACTTTAATTACGATAAAAGAAATATATTTATTTAAAAAGCTTATTTTTTAATTGGAATTATTCTTGGAAAATTAACAATTATCTTTTGTTACTGATGACCTTTACCAGTTCTGGCTTACAGATTTAGTCCGGATCTTTAAAAGCTTGTAGTCACGTTGAATGGCGAGTTCTCCTTTTCATTCTTTTATTCGAACAAAGAGAAAAAGAAAGGAGTTTTCTTTTTAAACGAGATGAAAGTGTAGGAGAATATCTTACTAAAAATAATATGGCGCCGAGCAGACCAAGATCCATACGTAAGCATGTTGTGTTGAAAGACAATTCGTCTCTGACAGCCCCGGTCTGTCAACCCACTGATAGGTCAATCGATTCCCGATTAAGCTATGGTAACTTAAAATATCCTGTTCTTACGGCTTTCGAATTTATCCGACTCGTCTCTAACGTTATACTCGTATGACAAAGCGATTACAACCGAAAACATGACATTTTTTTCAACTTTTTAATATTTATTTACCGTACTATCAATTCGCGAACAGAAAACATGGAATAACTTATCTCCAGTACGAAATTTTATCGAGCATTAACCGAATAAACATGTCTAAAATAAATTTTTCAAAATTTCATAACTTTAAAACTGTCTAATGACAACAGAAGCTCACTCGTCTCTTCTATATTAGATGAAGTTAAACTTATTCCCGGAGCTGTTGATCCCTTCCAAATATTAATCTTTCTAACCTCTTATTTTGAAGGACAGACATATAAACTGACGTCAATCAAAGTCTGTTGATAGAATAGCCTTTGGCTCGCGATAAATTCTTAATAAACATTCAGTTTTATAAGTTTTTAAAAGTTTCGAAATGCATGATCGACACCGTTTGTGTGATTTTTAATAATTTTAAACGTTCCGTAATAAACGTAACTCAAAACTCCATTTTTAAAAATCATTCGAATTGATCTTGAAACTTAGAATTGTTTTAATTCTTTGCGTGCTCTTTGTACGCACGTTACATGGATACGAAAAGATTTCCAAAATCTAAAATATGCTTTCCGTCTTAACAATGTTTAATTAAAACTGTAAGCAATCTGAGAGAATTCCGGAAGGAAACTTTATTAATAATTAAATTAGATAATTCGATAAATATTATTTCGAAAAGGGAGATGAATTAATAAAGTCTGTAAATTATGTTTACCAAAATTTTAAAATTTTATTTTATTATAAATGTGAATTAATACAAAACACTTAAAATATTTTTGATAAAATATTTATTATTGGATATTTTTGAAAAATAATTACTATAATAATAACCAGACATATGATTATTATTTTAATATTTGCAAAAATTTCAGTCTAAATTCAAAAATTATTGTTACAAATTTATTTGGAAAGTATTGGGGTATGATTGATTAATTTTTACTTGTTATTTGTTATGATTAAATATAAATTTTGATTGACTTTTTTCCTATAATTAGTTTTCCACAGAAAATCAAAACAATCTTAAAAATTTGTTTGTTGACTATAAAATATCATAAAGTATAAGTATTTAAGAAAAATATAATTTATATAATTTTTGGACTATAAATAAATCTTCTTATATTTTTTCACTTATAAAAAGAAAGTATTAACTTAAATAAAATGAAATTTTAAAGAATGACAAAGATTGGTGTGGCATATTAAAATAATAAATTTAAACAAGCCTTACAGTAATCAAATTAAATTAATTCTTTTCACATAGAAATTAAAAAGTTTTCTTATTTCAATATTTAAAAAAATATTTACAATTTTTTACATGTATTTTTTATTTTATTTTTATGTAAATTTCTGAAATAATATTTATTTTTAAGAATTATTAATATTTTGGTTAAATTATGCAAAATATTAAATTTAATATTTTAATGTTTTCAATTTTTCAGAATATAATTTGATGGATAATATTGTTGAAGAAATATTACCAATTTTGGAATTTTTATATGATAAACTTAAGAAATGTAATAGGTAACTGTCAAGTTTTAATATTTATTTGTTTTTATAGATTTAATAAATATTTGTTTCTATAGGTTTAATAAATGTTTGTTTCTATTAAATTTGGGAATCTATTTTTTGAATGTATGACATGTGCTTAATTTTAAACTTTTTAGTAAGATTTTTTTATTTCTAAAGTGAAGGTTATTTTTCATATTAACAAATTAAAATTGTAACTATGTTACAATTTTAATTTGTTAATATGAAAAATTAGTCACAATTTTTAGAACTCTGAGAAATAATGCTCAAATAATATTGTACCATAATTTTCATTCATAATTTTAATATCACCACTACACTTGTATTCTTTGAAAGGGTAGATAATATTCAAAGTAGAAAGAGAAAAAGGGGAGAAATTCCTTATATATCATTGATTAAAGATTAATGTGGCATAGAAATAATAAATTTAATCTGTTCCATGTTAATTGTGGCATATGCCATGTTGGTAATTTATTGCCAATAACTATTTACATCATATGCTGCTAGTGACAGAGACAAACAAGAAAATGTTAAAACTGTAATTTTTGAGTCCAATTCATCTTAATGCAGTTTTTGCAGTTTATTTATACTTTTTATTGATAATACTAATTTCTGATGATGGCTACTACTTTTTTTTTTTTATAAAATTAGCTTTTTTCTTCTCTTCTCCTTACATTCTAGATTACTGTATTTATATTGTTCCAATTATATATTGAGATAAAGTTAATTTCTAAAATTTTTTGCAAAAATTAATTTTTTATAAGATAAATTTATCAAATGTTAAAAAAAAATATTAGAAATAATGTGAAAGTATTACTAATTCTATTAAAATGCATAATATTATTTATTATTCATTCATATTTAAATCCTGTTCCCTGTATTTTGGTCAAAAAAATGAGAAATATGAATGCAAACAATAATCTGTTGTTTAAATATATGTGCACATTAATTGCTTTATTGTAGCCACTTGCTTCCCAAGAAATTGTGATCATGCTTACTTTATTCCATGTAGTATTGGGAGAATCAGTTTGATAAATAATCTGGGATCCAATTAGATCAATTTAGAGAATAATATAGCTCTTTATGTATGAGAGCAGATGATTTTTGTTTGTTAGGTTTTTTTAATATAAATTTTTTAAAATAAAAAATCCAAATAAAAATAATTGAAATGAAGGTAAAAGAAGTCAATAAATATAAATTATTAATTAAAATGACAATATTTAAATAAATTTATGTTGTTTTTGAACTAATTATATGATATTTCTTCATTAATTTTCAGTAATGAAAATTTTTGCATAATACATGGTTTCTTTTCTTTTTTTCAAAATATGGTCCAATTAATCTTCATTCATTACTTGCTTTATTCAAAGGACTTATCACTATCCAAATATAACAATTATTTTGTTGGATGATTATTCTTCATATTAAAAAAAATGTTTTCTCATTGACATGAAATGAAAACTTGTGTAAAAAAATAAAACTCTTAAAAATGTTTATATTGTTAGAATGAGAGCAAAATTTCTAATAAATTAAAAATTTCAAAATATTTCAATGAAAATTAAATGAGATATGATGATCATAATCTTTTTAGTATAAATTAAGTTTAATTAAACAAATAGCTAGCTTGTAAATTTCATCTTATTTTTTTATTGTTGTTATGAAAAGTGTTAAATAAGCCTAACAGATTTTATATCAGCTTTTCCTTATTCATTCTCTTCCTCATATAAATTTGCCTCTTATTCTCTTATTCATACTTTCAAATCCATACATCAGATATTCAATCCACATGTTCTCTCCACATTTATTGTTCACGTATTCAGCATACAATTGCTTTGTCAATTGTTTATCATCCCTTCCTTCCACTTGACAAAATCTCAGAGTTAATTTATGCAGAGGATTCACCATATTCCTTGTTACTCTATATTTATATTTCATCATTCAAAATATAATCATATGTTATTTCAGTCACTGCTCTGAATCTCCACTACACTCAAATGCTTTTTATACATTTTGTTCTCACTTCCATAACCAATAATCATCATATTCTGATACAAGGCCATTTTAGCATTCTTTTGCAGATTTTCATTCCTAGCAGATTTCTCAAGAATATCCACAACTTTTAATTCTGCCATTGCTCTTTTGACAATGTTGCCATCAATATGATCCTCTCCCTGAAACATTTTTGAAATATGCAAATCTATTCAATTTGCTCGATGTTCATCCCATTTAGTTCCATCTCATACCTTATATGCTTCTCTCACACATAAGTAGTTCTATCTTTCCCAAGTTTATTCTCATCTGATTCTTTTAACATGCCTCATTAAGCCATATAGCAAGTGTCAAGATATTGTTCACTCTACAACAGGCATGTCAAATTTGCAGCCCATGGGCCACATGCTGCTAGGCACTCTTCAGTGTGGTTTGCTCACTGCCATAAACATTTTTATTAATCATATCTTTTACATAATTTGACTACCTTTATAATTCATAAACTGGATAATACACCTAAAACTTCATTAATCTAAATAATAAATGAAATAAACTTAATTTTATCTATTTATTTATATAATGTATTTTCTAAATTTTTTCAATTTTATTTTCCTATAAAACAGAACTGTTATTGTAAGATACAAGATAAAAATCCTATTTGTATCTTACAATAACAGAATTAATTTAAATGCTTAAAGTGCAACTCACTTAACATTACTTTGTTCCTTAAATGGTCTGAAAAGACTATTTAAGGAACAAAGTACATATTGCATTTACTCTCATACTTGTACATCTATTAATATATTGCTCTTATTACTCCAAGTATCTATTCATTCAGACTATACTCCCTCAGCATTTTCCAAAGCTTATTCCTATATATCTTCTCAAAATCTAAAAATGCACAGAATATCTTCTTCCTCACAGGAAGATACTTCTTTACAATTATATTCACTGAGAAAATTTGATCTATATCTTTTTCCACTCCTGAAGTCACACTGCACATCCCACACTTTTCCATTATTCTCTTAATCACAAACTGACCAAATTCCTTCCAGCTACACCCTATAATTCTTGCATTAATCTTTTTCACCCCACTTTGTAAATAGGTGCGATAACACTTTTGGTCTAATTAGAATCTGATCACTCAGAATCACACCATTTATCCAAAATAGCTTTCACAGATGTCATGTGGATTTCACAATAAACTTCCATTTTATTCAACATCTCTGCCATATTACCATCTGCACCATGACTCTTGCCACACACTGATATAGTAACTGAACTTTTAAACTTTTTTCAATTGAGCTGTGCTCACACTTATTTATTGTATACATTTACTCAACTTTCTCTCTAACAAGTTTAAAAAAGATCATGGAAATACTCTTACTATTTATCAATCATCCAGATTCATCCAACAACATTATTGTCCTTATCTTTCATATTCAGATTTCTCATATACAGTCTACAAGACAAATACAAGCCTTTAAAGCAGGTAAAAGATCATAAAACACACACAACAAACTTAGTTAAAATGTTTTCGGTCAGTTTATTGACCCGCTTCAGTAACATACAAATGTTCACTTTAGAATAATTTTTAAACAAAGGTAGTTACATAAAGCTCGAATATAGAACATAGTATTTAAATAGATTTAAAATTATTAACCTTTATACAATACAACATTACAAAACACCTACTCTAGATAATTTTACTTTATAAGATTTTTTTATCAATTTAGTTTCAGTAAAGCATCTCTATATATTGGTGGGATGATGGTAATAACTTGCATTATACACTATGTTAACATACCTTACACTCATAAATTATTGCGTGCTACCCACCTCCAGGACGGTGGGAGATCATCTGGCTGTTGTTATTGAGAATATCACAGGTGGATCTACGTTTTTCAATTTCCATAGCTTTTAAGTCAGTATGGCATATGTGCGGTCGACCTGGTGGACTATTTGAAACAAAGATCTAAAGGCAGAGAGTTTATATGAGGAGAGTTGTTTTGAAGGGTGCACACCCATTGCATGACCTATAAAGAACGCTCTGAAGAGTTCAACTATATCCTAGAATAGTTGGTGGGATGATGGTAATAACTTGCATTATACACTATGTTAACATACCTTACACTCATAAATTATTGCGTGCTACCCACCTCCAGGACGGTGAGAGATCATCTGGCTGTTGTTATTGAGAATATCACAGGTGGATCTACGTTTTTCAATTTCCATAGCTTTTAAGTCAGTATGGCATATGTGCGGTCGACCTGGTGGACTATTTGAAACAAAGATCTAAAGGCAGAGAGTTTATATGAGGAGAGTTGTTTTGAAGGGTGCACACCCATTGCATGACCTATAAAGAACGCTCTGAAGAGTTCAACTATATCCTAGAACAGGCTAAAAAATATGGGTACACGTATAAACAGTTATGAGGGCTATGGACCCAAGTTGTGCGGACTTTTGAACCCGTACGTTATTATACCCACAATGCTACACCACCTCAAGCACACCCCTCGGAGACCCAACCGTAGATGTATCCTTAATTATGATCCTCATACTGCTGACATCATAAAAAAGGCTGCAGCCAGTTCTGGTATGGTTCTTATATATAAAAGGAATAGAACAATTTTCTCAATGCTCCGGAATGACAAAGATCCCGTAGACCACCTCAGAAAATCAGGGGTGTATATGATACCAGTCCAAAACAACACCTTACAACGACCCCAACAGTATATAGGTAGCACCAAACGGAACTTGAAGAAAAGAATTAAAGAGCATAAGGATGATGTCATGAAAGGGAATTTGAATACTGCTTTAGCACGGGCAACCTACACGTATGATATTGATGTTAAATGAGGAGAAGCTGCTATAGTTCACCAGGTCTACTGCACGTATGCCATACCGACTTTAGAAGCTATGGAAATTGAAAAACGTAGGTCCACCTGTGATATTCTCAATAACAACAGCCCAGATGATCTCCCACCGTCCTGGAGGTGGGTAGCATGCAATAATTTATGAGTGTAAGGTATGTTAACATAGTGTATAATGCAAGATATTACCATCATCCCACCACTATATAGAGATGCTTTACTAAAACTAAATTGATAAAAAAAATCTTATAAAGTAAAATTATCTGGAGTAGATGTTTTGTAATGTTGTATTGTATAAATTTTAATAATTTTAAATCTAGTTAAATACTATGTTCTATATTCGAACTTTATGTAACCGCCTTTGTTTAAAAATTATTCTAAAGTGAACATTTGTATGTTACTGAAGCGGGTCAATAAACTGACCGAAAACGTTTTAACTAAGTTTGTTGTGTGTGTTTTATGATCTTTTACCTGCTTTAAAAGCTTGTATTTGTCTTGTAGACTTTATAACTCCAGCAGGTGTGGAATTAGTTTTGTTTCTCATATACATCCAAAATATCCTTCTATTCCCTTTAAAATCACTCTGCAGCTGCTCCTCTCTCTCTCTCTCTCTCACATCATTCTGTCTTTATTCTCTTTCATCACTCATACACTCTCTTATACCTTTTATTTTCCTAAATACTGACATTCCACATAACATTCCCAAATATACCTTCTTCTTCTCTATTGCTATATATACACTCTGCCATACATTCCTTCCACATCTATTCCCACTTCACCAATTAACCCTCTTCTAACACTTACCAGACATTCTTTAAATTCTGTTCACACATTTTCCATATTATATATATTCTCATCCATGACCAAGCTTTTTTCACCTTAAACTTCTTGCTTCAAATGCAGATCTTCATTTTCACTTACATCTCATATCAGTTTCATGCTCAGATCCTTTCCTCAATCTCTTCACACAAAACTGCATCAGTCATTTTTCTTTGATGCTCACCCAGGTGTACTGATGGATGGATTTGTTTTAGTGTTATGTTGAATTAGTATTATAACTGATCAAAAATTGTTTATTACTGTTATTTATATGTTGTTCTGCACAATCTATTATTAGATCAGTGTTGTTGAGAACATTTAATATTCCTTCACTGTATATTAATATTGTCATGTTTTAGATTCCATTCTTGAACTTTTTTTTTTGATGCACTTGACATTTTTTTTATGAGTTTATTCATCAATAAACTCATAAAAAATTAATATTAATTTATATTTATAAATTAATATTATATAATTGTTATGTTTATATATAAATTTGCAATAATTAGCATATGAAATTATATTAGATATGCAGTTAGGAATATATATTATCATATTGCAAGAATTAAACATCATATAGATTAAATTGTAAAATATCTGAAAATTGTATAACTTAAGCCAAAGGAAATCAATATAATCATCAATTAAAATCCATGAGAATGGACGTTATCTTCAAATAATATCATTAGATCAGAAGAAACAAAAATAGATTGGGAAATTGAATCAATGGGAGAGAGTATTAGTACCAATATAACTACAGATAAAGAGAAGAAGGAAGGGAGAACTATCAAGAAAAAACTGAACAAAGGAAAGGAGAAGTAGGTGGAGATGGACAAGCTACAGCATCTCTATCAATCTTCCAAAACAGGAGATAACCCAGAGTCTACTGAGGCTGAAAAAAAGCAAAGTTAAACTCTGCCATCTTGGAGAAGACATCAGGATGAATACTCTCTCTCTCCAGATATGTGACTTCCACTATACACATATACATTAGGTACATTGATTTCTTTGTACAATGTATTATATTTAATGGTTTCTTAATAATGCATATTATCTTGCATTTTAAGATATAGTAGTCATTTTCTTTCCTCAGGCTGACATTTCTTTTGTCCTGTATATTACTTATTCATGCATTCATGTAATGTACAATACCATGAAACTTATAATATTTAATATCCAATTATTTTTACAGTGAATCTACTACTAGTTTTATTTGTTCTAAGATTGATATGGATAGCAGATTGTGTGTTATATTTGTACAGTGCTGAGTTATGTTTTGTTCTGTAACATTTAAATGTGGATAATGTTTTGAAAAGTGCATGCAGATTTTGTCCATACATTGTAATGTCTCTTTCTAATTTTGTTACCGAACACAGTATGAGAACATGATGTGTTTTTTCATTTTTATGTCATAAAGTTTATGAGAGATTTTTGGCCTTGGTGATTATTGGTAAAGTAAATCTAATGAAACACTACTGTGTGGCCCACGGCCCGCAGAGCCCACAAAATAACGAATGAGCGGTTCTCAACAGGCGAATGGCCTATGAGCGGCATGTGTGGCGTCGATAAAGATGAGTAGGAGATGCTAGACACAGACGGACTCGGAGACAACGTTCGTAAAAACAAACATCTTCCTTTATTAAAGAGAGAGATTTACATTATTTCAACCGACAAAAAAAAGTACGTCGGAGGACAAATACCTTAAGTTGTACTGGAATTTCTTCGATAATTGACGCTTGGTCAGACGGGTCTATCACTCTCTTCTCCTCCTTCGGAACGTCAAGGTGGTCTCTCCTTCCAAGGACGAGAAAGTTCTTTCTACCTGAGGAGTTAGTCCTGGTAGGTCAGCAACACAGACGATCGTTAGGCGATTATTACGAAGGAATTATTTGGTACTTCATTTTTCCAATTGAATGTTGAGTCGGCAGTTGGATTGGCACGGTCTAACCAGGATCTTAGAGAACTTAAAGTTCGTTATGGAAACAGGCGAGATGCTTTTATCGATTTTCGAAAACCTAAATTTTAACTTAACTGCAATCGAATTCTATTACTGAAAGTTGTAAATTCTATAAACTGCTTAGCGTTACAACTAAACTCGCGTGTTACTCGCAGAATTAAAATAAAAAATAAAATGATTGCTTTTTAACGTCTATCACAAAAAATAAAATAAAATAAAATAAAATGTTCTCCTCATACGAAACTTCATTTTTTTCTTCTTTCCTCTCCTCGCTCTCTATTTTCTTGCCAAAGTTGGGTTCAGTTTCAACGAGGTTGCGTGAAAAAAATTGAACAGTGGGATTATTTTAGTCCGTTGGATAAAGATCACTTTGATCCAATGAACTATAACAAGCGATGAAAATTTCATGAAATGTTAGCCATCATCTAGCGATTAATGTGTAATCCTCTTAGCAGAATTACTTAATATCAGCGATAAAAGAGATTATTATGAGCGAAATGTTGGACAATAAATAGTATTTGTATCTTATATTTTTGTTTGATAATTTAATATACATATGTATTTAATAATCCAAAAGTAAAAAAAAAAAATAAATTTTTCATCCTCTTCTCAGATTATCTTTAAAATTTATTAATATTATCAATGATTCATGAGTAAACCAAGACATCTGACATCTAAGAAATGTTTCTAGTAGAAGAAGAAAAAAAGATATATATATATATATCCGGTTTTATTCTATCTCAACCAAATATCCAATCGAAAGAATAAAATATAATAGAGAGGAACCTATATTTCCAAAACGTTTCTTCGTATCTTACCAGTAGAGGAAAATTTCGAGTCAAACTGGGATTCTTTTTGATAGCAGCAACATCAGAGGCATATCACTAGAGACACTCTATACTTCATGAGGAACCAATTCAATCACTGTATTTTTGTACAGTAAATCAACTTTTTATCGATTTTTGTCCATCGAGATTTGGGCGGTGCAAAGAAAAAATACAGAAAAGAGCAAACAGGTAAAGGATGTACGGTACTTACTGAATAACAAGTGTCGGATTAACAATATTGTAATAAAAAATTCGGTACGTTAGAAATAAAGTGCACATAAAAAAGAGTTTCTGATTCCTGTACATACTAGTGAATCAACAAACATTTTCTTATGACTACATAATGATACATCTAATTATTTTCCATTTTTAAATAAATGAGTACAGTAATCTACTTAAAAATGCGAATGTAACAGTAAAAATAGAAGGAAGATTTATTTTTTTCAGTTCGCTGAAGTGTGAAAGCACAAATTTGTCCACAAAATATTTTATCAATATGAAAATTGTTAATATGGTTAATCAGTTTTTTGTTGAATCGAATCTTACTTAAGATTGCATTCCGCAAAAAATTGAATTTTGTGAATTTTGAGGATTCGAATCTCACATTTTAAAGGATAAAAAATATGCTAGTATTTTAAAATCAATTAATCATTTTATTACTTGGCTTTCGGATGATTCGAGTCTCACGTTTCGGGCAATAAATATCTTTTATTAATGTTTAAAAAATAATTACATATAATCAGTTACTTTCTTTGTCTTTTTTTCGGATTCAAATCCCAAGTTTGGTGAGATAAAAACTTTTAAATGTTTAAAAATTAATCAATCATTTACTGTTTTGTTTTGTTATTTGATTCGAATCTCATTTTCCAGAATATGAAAAGAAAAAGAAAACTTTATATAGTAATGGATAATATATATACATATGAAAAAAAAATCGGTTTATTCGGTGTACAATACAAATTGGAAAAAATACCAAAAATAAATTTGTTATCTTTTTCGACAATGACGTTTTACGTAGGGTGCAACAAACTTAAATTGGGTTGTATTTCACTGGAAAAATAAATCAGAGAAAAAGTTCGAATAAAATACAATGCATAGCCGGCCCTTAACAGATGAGATATAGAGTCAGATCACGTGATCTGTTTCTACATCCGCGATATTAAAGACGAATATCGTCTGATAGGAAGACGACGTTGGAAGAATATTGACCATTTCCAGATGTAACAGCTGCAACGTCTATCTGTCCAGTCAATCATTACACAGCAAAGAATAACAAAAAGAGGATGAGTCTCTGCGGGCAACAGTCATATCTGTTAGCTTTGGGCTGTTCCTGTTTGATCCAGAACTACTCATCGCCTTAGATAAACACAACGCACTTGCATTGAAACGAAAATCTCGAAGAAATAATAATTCCCTACTTTTCCCCTTCTGTATTCTTGTCGTTAAATGAATGCAAGACAATCTCCCTCGGGCTCTATCGCTGGCTTTGACAATCCCGTTCCTATTAAATAGATATAGGATTGTTGTTCTGTAGTCAAAATTTTATCCTAGATAGGGAAAAATGTTGTCTTTTAATCAATTTTTACGTTACGGTAAAGAAGAAAAAATAAAAATTCAATTATTATTATTGTTATTATTATAAGATAGAAACGAATATCAAATTCTGAAAAACATATTACTTGTATAATGAAAAATACGGCCAGTTAAATGAACAACAAAGAAAAGTAAGTTAAAAATTATTAATTAATCTCGAATATTCATTTTGACAGGACTAATTTTTGAATGAAATATTATGCGATATAAACAAAATTTTATATTTTCAATATTTTCGATTCCCAAATCAATCACGAAGAGTAAATTAGTTTCTGTCTTCATTAGTGTCACAGTTTACAGTATGCTTTTATATTTATAGATCTACGTGCGCATTTCGTACCCTTTCTTAATATTATTTTTTGTATTTAGATTGTTTTCCGCAAATTAAAATATTTTCTTTTTTTTCCTCTTTGCTGTATCGTTCGCAAACATTTTTATAACTCCTATTACGGTTTCAAATATCCGCATGAAGGTTTGCACATAATCAGTTGTTTATTGATTTTGTTTTAAATTTAAACTTGGAGAAATTCCTGTCAGAGATGTGAAAAAGAAAAAAAAAGAAAAAACTTTTAAAGTTTATTTTCCATATCAGAGCCTCTCGTATCCATTTCGATTGAAAAGAAGAGGAACTGGAAATGTGAAACTTGACGTACATGCGGATTAGTCAGAAACAATAACAACCCAAAAACAGAAAAGGATTTTCTCCTTTAAAGCTCGAAACTTCGGGAAAATATTTGTTTGTAGAATAATTTCTGTAAAACATATATACAGTAGATCTATATGCAAGATACTAGAATATATTTTATGTTTAAAGGTTAATATTTATCTTACAGAATAATTAGACAATATAAAGTTAGATATATATTTTAACATAAGAGTTTCACATAAATTTAATCAATGATTTACTTTAAAAAAATAACAATTTAATTGTTACATCTCTCCAAATGGCATCTCTGAGATCAAGTTGGGATGCTGATGATGATTAACAGGATTAACTTCAAAAATCAGAAAGGCAAAACATTAATTTTTTTAAACATTTATATATTTACAATACAATAAAAAATGTTATTGTAAATAATGTTATTTTTATTATAACCTTTACAGGTAATCATATTAATTAATTAAAAAATTATTAAGAATTAAACAATGATTTATAACCATTCCTAACTTTCAAGAAAGTAATAAATAAAAAATAATTAAATATTTTAGAATAATCCAGTCAGGAAGAAGCATTTTAATATTTGTAACGTCAATCACGAAACGAATGTTCTATTGAATTAAATCGATTATATTATTCTAATTAAAGTATATTTAAAACAATCTTACCTTAAAGTTAAACTTAAAAGTTCGCCAGGTAAAAGTGCCTTACGGAAATTGATATCATTTCTTTTAAATAAGTCAAAGAAGCAGACGATAATTTCAATCGAGCATACGTTTGCGCATGCTCGATATAAATTATCGTTTGATGTGAACAGCTAAGCAAGAAGTGAAAATTAATAGCCTTTCTTTTGAGTGTGCGAAGGATTACGAGTCTCAATTTTTTTGTGTATATATAAATAACCAACGACAGTTATGCCCAAACCAATCGACAATAGCATTAGAAAGTTAATTGTTCAACACAGAGAGGAAGTGAAAAGTGTCAAACTTAAGAGTTTCTGTTTCAATTAATCTAAGACAACAAATATCATGAATTTTATTTGATATAAGGTAACTGTGGGACAAACGGACTTCATTTAAGGAAATTAGCAATATTTAAGATATTAAAACAGGTAATTTTAGTGCTACTGAGGAAAGTAAATGTTAAGTGCTTCGATAGCTTTGACCTTACCGAATATAATAATAAATATTATTATTTGTTTTAACAAAGTATATTCGAAATATTCTAAAATATATCACTAGCGTATCCGTTTGCCCCACAGTTACCTTATTATTATATATTTATCCCTGCGACTTTAATAATTCGAATAACGATTCTAAGAAGAAGGTGGGGAATGATTAAAAGGAAACATTAAATCAAAAACTAGAACAAAGTGTCTCTAAACGGGAGGAGCTAATTGGATAAAGGTAAGAGAAAAGTGACTAATATGAGACAGTAAAGCTAAATATACAAAAATATGGATAGCCAAAAAGGTAGTTTTTAAGGAAAGTTTTCATATTTTTCTGTATTTTCCGAAAACTGTTTTAAGCATATCAATAGTACAGAATATTAAACGATTTTACTAAAAGAAATTTGGTAAAAATAACGATGATACATATTCTTGTATATTTTATTAAAAATTAAAATATAGCATAGGATGACAGGTTAATTAACACAAAAAGTTTTCTTATTCTCAAATGAACAGATCAAATTGCACATTTGTCTGAAAAACATTTTTATCTGTGGTGTTCTTTATATGCAATGTTTAAAATTTAAACGAAATTGAAAACGCAATAAAGAACAAAAAAAAATATTTTTCTAGATGGAATCGAACTTGGCTATTCAAGACAGTAGACCGAGGCTTTAACGATGCTGCTGTGAGCCACTATCGCTTGTTCTTGTCAGGAGAAAGCACATGTTTACAAATAGAATAAAGCAAAGTGATTAAAGAACAAATACAAAAATTATAAAATATATACATAAGAAGAAAGAAAATATAAAAAATATAAAAATAAAAATTAAACTAAAAAATATATAATTGTAGAATATAGGACAACATATTTTGTTTATAATGTGTCCCAACAGGGAGGGATGGTTTCAGAGGGTTGTCATTAATTACATAACATTTTTACGGTATTGTTTTATACAAAGAGTCTTGGCTAACTGAATTTCAGATATATTATTAATAGGTTGTATAATTTTAGCATTTTCCCAATAAATATTAATGTTATGTTCATAGAAAGCCTTTGCACTGTAGTGACATGGAAAGTAAAGATAGTGAGTTTAAATGGATTTTAGACCAAGCCATCAAGCATGATTATACGCCATCATTTATTTATGGTATTTTTAACTCAATATATTATACATCTAATGCATTCCATGACCTACAAAATAATCCTGCCAAACAAAATAATGGGATCTTCCTACACTCTATACCATTTACTGATGCCATCCAACCAATAAAGAAAGCCTTGAAAGAAAAGGATTTAACCCTACCTTTCAATAGACTAAATACTATCTATAATTGTTTAAAAAATGTTAATCCTCCAATACCAATGAAACAAAGGGCAGGTGTATATCTAATACCAATATATAATAGTGATCTTGGTAGAAATGAAGTATATGTTGGTAGTACAATCTACTCATTAGAAGTTAGAATTAATGAGCATAAATATGATATACAAAATGCTAGGCTCAACACCGCACTTGCAAAGGCTTTCTATGAACGTAACATTAATATTTATTGGGATACTGCTTAAATTATACACCTACCTATTAATAATATATCTGAAATTCAATTAGCCAAGGCTCTTTGAATAAAACAATACCGTAAAAAATGTTATGTAATTAATGACAACCCCTCTGAAGCCATCCCACTCTGTTGGGACACATTATAAACAAAATATGTTGTCCTATATTCTAAAATTATATATTTTTTAATTTCTTCTTATGTATATATTTTATAATTTTTGTATTTGTTCTTTAACCACTTTACTTTATTCTATTTGTAAACATTCATTTACAAATAGAATAAAGTAATTATTGCTTGTTCTATTTGTAACTTATTTTGCTGGATGTTACTGAAGATGGCTTTTTTAAGCTGAAAGATCTTTAGCAAATAATAAATATATTAATCTTTTGCTTGAATTTGAGTTGCTGTTAA
The DNA here is from genome assembly GCA_000484575.1 of Olivierus martensii. Lineage (NCBI taxonomy): Eukaryota > Metazoa > Arthropoda > Arachnida > Scorpiones > Buthidae > Olivierus > Olivierus martensii. The sequence goes on from AYEL01080500.1 coordinate 177,326, forward strand.
GATTTATTTTTGTATGAATCAACTTTTTTGAAAGAAATGCATAAGTAGATATATTTGATGATGATGATATACATTTAATCTGTTAATTCATCTTAGACCAAATGTGATGTTTGTTACAGCTAGTAATAGTAGTAGTAGTAAAATAGGGAGGGGCCTTTTTCAGCCCAAGTACTGCGACCAGCAGTGGTCTATTGTGCACCCCCAATCAAATCATCCCAGAAGAAGGCCTATCTTAAGAACAAACAACAGTATATTCTTCAATGAGACAGTAGCAAGATCCTCGGGAACAGGAAAATACATCCCCAAGAGATCATGACTAAGCCATGAAAGGGCCACACATTCACACAAAATGAGGAGAGGAGTTTCCTCCTCATACTTACATCTTCTGCACATAGGACTATCAACAAGCCCAATCAAATGAAGATGTCTTCTAAGATGACAGGCTTGTAAGAAGCCCTGTAACAATTCTAACCTCATATTTGTTTAGAGGAAGCAACTCTCTGGTTCGCTGGGCACAGCAACCCAAAATGAGAGCTTTCACCTGCCTAAGCGTTCCTTTTCTTTTTAACTTATCTATTGATACAATTAATAGTTCATCATAGAGAAAATGCGCACTATACAATTATATAGTCGCGATTCTCACAAATTTATAATCGAAAACTTTTATACAAAAGACACGTCAAAGGACATTCGTACAGTCTACCTTTCACGTATACTATTGATATTGAGTTTTATGTTAAAAAATGAATCAGATTTGATTTTTATGTAAGAAATATGAATCAGATGAATACCGACTATTCGAAAACAAAACACGGTCTATAGTCGGAGAAATACTATAGTCGGTAAAATAGTCGGTGAAATACTATTCGAAAAAAACCGTGCCAACAATAAATACAGATTGTTGACACTGTTTTTTTTTCAAATAGTATTTCTGTATCGGATACAGAAATACTGCGAATCCAATTGTTAAAAAAATCTGTTTCATTTTTTTACATAAAAAATCCATATCAATAGTGTACGTGAAAGATAGACTGTACGAATGTCCTTTGAAGTGTCTTCTGTATAAAAGTTTTTGATTATCCTTTTATATGGATAATTAATTCTAGAAAGAAGTTTTCTTTAAAAAGTATTTGTGGAAAAAAGAACGAATCAGATTTTTTTTGGACGATTTTTCCCAAGTCCTGAAGTAGTTTGATAACATGTATGGAAGATTGTCTGTAGTTGCATTCCGAAACAATTTCCTGGTTTGGTAAATCACATGGTGAAAACATCCGGTTCCGTTCTTTGTGTTTTATTGGTAATCTGGAAGAGAAAAAAAGATTATTTGTAGGTTGACCTTATTTTTAGTGACATTTCATCATATATAAGGCATCCTTCTTTCATGTTATTGATTATGTAAATTATTACAAGAATGCCAACTGACTATTATTGTGAGGCCCGCGGCCCGCAGAGCCCGCAAAATAACAAATGAGCGGTTCTCAACAGGCGAATGGCCTATGAGCGGTATGTGTGGCGTCGATAAAGATGAGTAGGAGATGCTAGACAGACGGACTCGGAGACAACGTTCGTATAAACAAACATCTTCCTTTATTAAGGAGAGAGATTTTACATTATTTCAATCGACAAAACAAAAAAAAATGCGTCGGAGGACAAATACCTTAAGTTGTACTGGAATTTCTTCGATAATTGACACATGGTCAGACAGGTCTATCACTCTCTTCTCCTCCTTTGGAACATCAAGGTGGTCTCTCCTTCCAAGGACGAAAAAGTTCTTTCTACCTGAGGAGTTAGTCCAGGGGGCCTATTCTGAACGTCGAGTAAAACCGGATCCGATTTGTGACGTCAGGAGTCGACGCGTTTCACAATCGGCCGTCAGAAATCGCATCTAAGCTAAATTGCTATTCTGAGCAGTGAGTTTGTGAGATTCGATCTTTTATAGTAGCCTGGGTTCTAGGATTACACACTTCCGTTAGTTCGCAGCCAACAGAATTGCATTTTACTGACATCAAAGTTTTCTAATTTAACTGGAGATGGCCCGTAAAGCAACAAATCAACAAATTGAATTATTATTAGATTTTTTAAGTGAAAACAGGAATCTAATAACAGGAAAACTAAGTCATCTTTCCATTTTTTATATTGTCTGTCAGGATGTCTTTTCTTTTTTCTTTAATGCATTCTGTAATTTTCTTTGTCTATTAGTTGTTGTAATACACTTAATTCTGTTTTTACATGATAGATAAGTTCCCAAAAAATATGTGTAAAAAAATTCGCATAAAAAAATATACTGTATCTATGGGAAAATAGAAGATTGGTTCCAGACCTAAGAAATCAACAAAAATAATATAATAAACCCTATGAAAAATCATGTTAGAATCCTATTATTTTTACATTCTTGCACTTTTTATTTCATAAAGATTGCACTTGTATAGAAAAAGTATTATATAAAGTAAATTATCATTTGAAAAGAAGAATAAGGTACAATTTTACATTAGTGCCATATGACTGAAAATAATACCAATCAAAAGATGACAATGAGTAGAGAAAACTTTCCAAAAGGACTGCACTTTTATATGATGCAGGCTTCAAGAAAATGAACAATGAAATTATAATATTTCTCCACATACAGTATCTAAACAGGTACTCACTGCCATTGTGAAAATTTGTTTTGAAATCTGAGATATAGTAGTTTTTTGAATGAATCTTTAACACAACAAAATTGTCGATTCGTGTTTTAATCATCAGTCTGTGAGAGGCTAATCTTTAATTCTTTAATGATCAAGATAGGTTCACTACTCTCTGTTTATTTTGTTCACTGCTAATCATCACTGTTTATCAAGAGAGACTATTTAACATATTTTTCATACTGTACCCTCTGTTTAAACCATATTTTTTCTATTTAAGTGAATTTATTCTTTAATCTCTACTAGAAGCAGTATCTCTACTAGAGTTTATGCTGCATGGAAACATACATTATATGATAAGATTGTGAAATGATAATGTATGTAATAATGATAATGATAATCATCATCATCATTTTTAATATTTATAGTTTTCATCAATTATTGATATATGAATCTTTTTTGTTTTTTATGTGTTGCCTGCATCCACTGGCAACCAATAACTTTTCCTTTGTCATCTTTCCATTTTTTATATTGTCTGTCAGGATGTCTTTTCTTTTTTCTTTAATGCATTCTGTAATTTTCTTTGTCTATTAGTTGTTGTAATACACTTAATTCTGTTTTTACATGATAGATAAGTTCCCAAAAAATATGTGTAAAAAAATTCGCATAAAAAAATATACTGTATCTATGGGAAAATAGAAGATTGGTTCCAGACCTAAGAAATCAACAAAAATAATATAATAAACCCTATGAAAAATCATGTTAGAATCCTATTATTTTTACATTCTTGCACTTTTTATTTCATAAAGATTGCGTATGTATAAGAAAAAGTATTATATAAAGTTAATTATCATTTGAAAAGAAGAATAAGGTACAATTTTACATTAGTGCCATATGACTGAAAATAATACCAATCAAAAGATGACAATGAGTAGAGAAAACTTTCCAAAAGGACTGCACTTTTATATGATGCAGGCTTCAAGAAAATGAACAATGAAATTATAATATTTCTCCACATACAGTATCTAAACAGGTACTCACTGCCATTGTGAAAATTTGTTTTGAAATCTGAGATATAGTAGTTTTTTGAATGAATCTTTAACACAACAAAATTGTCGATTCGTGTTTTAATCATCAGTCTGTGAGAGGCTAATCTTTAATTCTTTAATGATCAAGATAGGTTTTCAAAATAGCAGCATGCATTGATTTAGGTACTGCATGTGGAGAAATACTATAATTTTATCATTCATTTTCTCAAACTCTGGATCAGATAAAAGTTCAATCCTTTTGCAAAGATTTCTCTACTCATTGTCATCTTTTGATTGGTACTATTTTCGTTCATATGACTCTAATGTAAAACCATACCAAAAATAACATGTTACTTATTCAAAAACCAAAAATTATGCAAAATAATATGAGTTAACACAACAAAATTTTTATTTTAACTTTTATTAAACTTTTTATACCATTAAACATCAAAAAGTTACTTTTCATTTTAAATACTAAACTCAAAATGCAGACAAAACAAATTCCTTATTGAAGTTATACATATAAAATTGGGGAATTCCTCAGAAATTTCTTTTCTAATTGGAATCAAAAACAATAATGTAGAAGTGAATAATGCAAAGCAAGTGCTGCATTCACTGTAATATGAAAAAATTTTTCTTTTTAGAATTTGGATTGATCAAGTTAAATCAAAACAAATTGTGTAAAAAGAGAATGAAATTTTTTTTGTAATTCATGTTAAATCAAAATCATGTAAAAAAAATTCGTGTAAAAACAGAACTGGGTGTACAATTAATTATGTATATGTTATGTATTGATATATATTTATATTTTGAATTAGAAGTATAAATTTAGTATTTGAAATTTATAAGTTCTCTCATAATTTTGAAATAAGTATAAATTATTTTTCATAAATTTAATACTTTTTTCATAAATGAATGAGAGAAAATACAATTAATTATAAAAAGCTCCATATAGATAAAATAAATGTTTGGCTAAATAATTTTTAAGATTTAAATATAGATAATTCTTGACTTACAACAGGTTCAGTTTGAGATCATAAGTCAGAGTGGTTGAAAATAGAAAATATAGTTAATTTATAGATTTCCCACTACTAATTTTTAATAGTACATTATATATAATCTTAATAAACTTAACAAACACAAAACTACATGAACCAGACACAAATAGGATTATTTTGGTACATCAAATTATTGTATGGACTTGTATGCATATAAATTGCATTGATCAATTGCAGAGCTTACTAATAACAATCACCATTGTAAATTGATGGTATTTTAAGTCAAGGACTACTTTGTAGTTTATTTAATGATTTTCAAAAAATATATATTTATTTCAACTTTAAAATGTTTATTACTAATTACATTTTTTCCTGTAATCAAATATTTTTTATACTTTTAAACAGTTTTTAAAACATGTTTAATTTATATTTTCAGTTCACAAAACAAATGCATGCCATCATTTTTTCTTCAGTGCCTATTATCTACAGTTTCTAGTTTAAAAACAGAAATATGTAAAAGCCAGATATTTTTAGAATTTATATGGTAAGTAATAAGTTTATTTAAAAAATTATAAAATAACTAAAATCTTCCAGAAAATTTTAAAATATAGATGTCATTTTTTTATGATTGACATATATTCAAACTTTTCTTTTGTAATTTAAATGTCAACATAATTTTCCATATGTAATATTATATAGTGGGGTTCAAGGAAAGTGCATCATCCCTTAAAATTGTAAATATTGTCTGAATAATCTAACTATTTGGCAATATTTCTTATAGATTACATCAGATAAGATTGACACATATAAGTAATGATCTAATATTGCATCAACTATTACTTTTAGCCATAAAAGCATGCACTACAAGAGTTGCAGTCATTCCTTGCTTGTGTTAGGATGGTGACAAAACAAAAAGAATTTAACAATGGTCTTTGTAAATGCTGCAAGCATGTCTATATTATTATGTAGTATTAAAGATTATAGATTAAAAAATTAATGTTTTAAACAAAAACAAAATAAAAATTTTATTCCAGAATTCAGAAATAAAAAGAAATAAACTTTATTAAATCTAACATATATGTACAGGATTTTCTTAAAAATCAAAAAAGAATGTTTATAAGAATTATTTACAATATTATATTACAGTTAGATCCAAAAAATACAAATATGTCAAACTTATTTAAGAAAAAAAATTTTGACAAAAGAAAAATCCCTTAAGTTAAATTTCACAATAATAACTTATAAAGCTAAAACTCTTTAAATTGGCTTACGAAAAATACTTACATAAAACTATTTGATAATTGCTAAGGTTTATATATTCTATTATAAACAATCAAAAGTATTGGCATCTCTTGTTTACAATTGATTGTTTAATGCTTTACCTATGAGGATATTTGCATAAGTGAATATTTGTAGGAATTATAGTAATTATGAATGATTTTGAATCAGATTTGATAGTGACTTTGATACTTTCAATTTCTGGATGAAATTCAATGATTATTTTAAAATAAATCTAATTTATAAATGCTTGAATTTGACTGTCTGATGTAAGTGGTTCAAGATATGTTGGAAATATTTGTAAATGTTTAGAGATGTATGTGCATTATATGCATATGAATTCTGTATGCTTTCATATTTTGAAAAATGTTAGATTGATTTTTAACTAATTTTGGTATGATATATTAGGATGTGAGAAGCTATTAGGAGGATTATTTTTAGCCAAAACATAAACTTTGATTCATGTTTTGGCTGTAATCTTATATAAGGATTTTGATTTTGGACTAAATTGTTGAATTATATATTTTTATATAGTTTTAGAAATCAATGAGATAAATAAGCAAAAGGAAGTGAAATAAATTTATTTAAAATTCTTTTATTTTTAGGTTCTTAACATCAATTTTTCTCTATTAATTCTAGACTTACGAAATGCTGATTAAAGTCAATAAAAGCTTTTGATTGAAAACTTGAGTGTTTTTATAAAGATTGCCTTTTAGTAACAACTTATCTACATAAAGAATCACTCCTATCATCTTTTCATTAAATATTGTTTTATATTCTTTGCAGATAATTCTTAGCAAAATTTTATTACATAATTAAAATTTAAAAAATTAAAATTGGCTCTAAGGATTTTCTTTTTAAATTTAATATGATAAAAAGAGAATGTTTCCAAACAAATTGATAAAATTCCATTTTCAATTATTTGGTCTGCAATAATTAGAATCTTATTATTTTTTTTTAATAATATAAAACAAATTTTAGTATAATTTTGTGAATAGATGACAAGATGAAATGAAATTTTTACATTTGAATATTTATAAAATTTATTATATTGTAGAAACTAAATTTCTTATATATTTTAAGTCTTAAATATTTAATAGAGAAATTCAGTACTTATAAAAACAGATGTTTGTTTGATATGGAAAAATATACCATACAATATTACTATACAATTTATTTTTACAGTAATTGCAACAATGACATTTTTAAATTAAAGAGAATATGATTCATTTATAGTACCAAATTTTTCAGGCAGAAACTGTGTCCATTATTGGTTGCTCTACTTGGGTCTCCAAGAACAGATAAAAATATTATATCATCTCAAAGAACTACAATGCAAGACCATGCTGAATTAGGAAGAGGATCTGGATGTTTAGCAACTGCTCCATCTTGTCTTAGTAGTGAAGCTAAGACTGTATATGGGTATGTAATTGTATATAAATTATTTAAATATTTTTCTGATTTATAATAAAATCTCAATTACCTGACTTAATTAATTCTGGATTTATATTAGATTAACAAGTTTTATATAAGAAAAGCATTATTAACAAATTTTCTGATACAGAAAACAGCACATCTTAATTGTAAAGATTATTTAGAATTCATAAGAAAATCATTAAGAATAAATATCAAAATGATTATACTTGAAATAAATTAAAAGATTATATTCTTTAAACTGAATAAGAATCTGAAAAATTCATGACAAAAGACCTTCATGATTTTGTGAATTTGATTGTTGAAAATGCATAGTATCAGTCAATAGAGCATCTTAAGAAACTTCTAAACAGATAACATTTATCAACAGACTACTGATGAGACAAAGGCTACTGATGTTCAATAGACATAGTATTGGGTTGTCCGGAAAGTTTGTGCGTTTTTTTTTAATAAGCAAATAAAACAAAATTTTCTTGAAATTCATCTGCTGCAACAATTGTGAAAATCGTAGAAAATATAAACATTAGAATATATTCCTATGCGAATTTATAAATCACGTAACTCTAAAAATTAAAGATTTCATAAAAAATTTATTTTTCTTAATTATTTATTTTATTTTAAATCGAAAATTTCATTGAACATTAATAATGTAACTTTAAAATAAATCACAGCAATAAGTGTAACTTCTGTTTCTAATTCATGTTCTGGCCGAAAATAATGTTGCTGGTGGATTATTAATATCAACAATATACATTAGATTTACTCAATATAGGTACCTATTTTGTTTGGCAATTTGAAAATTCCAATAACCAACACAAAATTCGATTCTAAATTTTCAAAATTTCCATACTTTCCTATATTTATGTATGAATCATTTGTCAATCAGGAAAATTATTAGAATAATTAATTTCTATTTAAACTGGCTTATCATCTTAGTTATGTATCTACAGCAGCTTTCTAAAATAATTACGTAAGGTAATTCGAGCAGTGTCTTCAGTTAAGTGAAAACAACAATTTTCATCAAATTCACTTTAAATATAAATCTCAAATACCAATAAGACCTTTCTATGGTTAATTATATAATAATACTATATGAATACAATAAAAAAGAATTTCATAATATTTGTTTATAAAGCGCGGCAGTTATTAATATTCAAGTTTTGTGATTAATTATACATTAGATATATTCTGTTCTGATTGTAGTCATTATTTAGAGAGATATTAATTAAAATCGGAGCAAGTAGAAAATGTTCGATCTAACATAAAGGAACAATAATTTACGATTTGTAGTGTTTTAGAGAATTTAGAAGCAAACCACCGCAGAATCAAGATATTAAATACGTACCATAGTTAGAATTATGAGTTTATGTAAAAGTGGTCACAGGAATATTAGTATATACTGGATGGCTTCCGTTAATGGAGAGAGGGCTGCAAAATCGATGAGTGGCAGCCATATTGACAGGTTGACGCTTCCGAACGGTCGTTGTCGACTGCTGAGTTTAACGTTGAATATAACATTTCTTGCTATTTGTAAAGTGTTTTTTCTGTTTAATTACATTATGGTTAAGTATTGTTTAGCGTATGGATAGGCCTATAAAAATAAGCAAAGAACAGGTGATAGAAGTTTTAGCTTTTATAGGTGAGGAAACATTATATTTTATTATTTTCAATTTGGTTTGATAAAATTGATTCCTCGTAACATCAATTAATTGGTACAATTGTCGCCTTACCGAAGCAGGCGAAAGTAATACACATCGAAATGGGGGCCGAAACACGCAAAAAATCCCTAATGGACCAGGGGTCAAAGGTCAAGTTTACCAGATACAAAGGCATCTAAGCGGCATAGTGGAACACGGGAACGGGACGCGTCGCGTCGCAGATTGCAGCGAGGCCAGACACAACGCCAAACTATTTGTGCCATTTGCAATAAACGGAGCTTTGCGGGTCTATATCTCGTAAACGTTTGATCTTTGACCCTTGGTTCCTAGGTGATGTTTTGCATGTTTCGGCCATCTTTCGATATGTACCACTTTCGCCGCATTTTTTGCATGTTTCAGTCCCTCCTTTCGATGTGTATTACTTTCGCCGTGCTTCGGTAAGGCGACAAGGGTTCAGACGTTGTGTTTTCCAGAAAGGTTGCATATCTTTCTTTTGTATGGTAAGCTTGGTGGCTAAATTTTGATTGCCCCTTTCCACTCAATAATTGTCGCCTTACCGAAGCAGGCGGAAGTAATACACATCGAAATGGGGGCCGAAACACGCAAAAAGTCCCTAATGGACCAGGGGTCAAAGGTCAAGTTTACCAGATACAAAGGCATCTAAGCGGCATAGTGGAACACGGGAACGGGACGCGTCGCGTCGCAGATTGCAGCGAGGCCAGACACAACGCCAAACTATTTGTGCCATTTGCAATAAACGGAGCTTTGCGGGTCTATATCTCGTAAACGTTTGATCTTTGACCCTTGGTTCCTATTTCCAGAAAGGTTGCATATCGAAAAGATGCTTGTGCAAGAAGAAAGGAATTCTTTGCAACTCTAAATGTCATAACAGTTTTCCATGCGAAAACGAATAATGTACATCATAAATGTTTCATCTGTAAATTTCGGTACAATGTTCATAAATACATTTCTTTTGTAGATTTCAGTTGCTAGGTTTTTATTTTTTCCCCCAAACGTAAGATTGCACGATTAGGAAGATATCAGGCTTATTCTCGTAAAAGAAATTTTAGGTAATACTAGTTTTCACTAGTCATATTGAGTTTTAACTAGAGAAGTTTTAATGAAAATCAGAAGTTTCTAACAAATGTAGTGAATTCTAGTATTAACTAGTTAATGCTAGTATTCACGAACGAGCTTTGTTCAAACTAGTTTCACTAGGCAAATCGGGTTTTAACTAATTTCGGGTTTTGATGGTAACATATGAATTAAAACATCCCCATCATTATACATTAGCATCAATCCAATATACACTATACATAGGTTTTTCCATTATAATATCACGCAGTTATTAAAACTATAGAAAATTAAAGAAATGTAAAAAACATTAATGCTTCGCTGACATTTCTATAATTTAATCAATCCAATACACTTTCTTATTGCCATCTTCTGGTTTCTGTATATCTTTGGAATCCATGATTTTCCTCTACAGTTATTTTTTCATCGCTAAATTACAATAATAAAGATTTTACAAGGAACATGTTTATCTTACGTTTCAATATGCTATGAATAAACTTTTATATGTCTATTTTTAATTAATTCTAATTTTATTTATTCATTTTACCGAATTTTCTTTCTTTTATATATTATTGCGATTCCCCTTATTTCTGCTGTAATTTGTTAATAATCAATTCTTTTTATTCTAGAATTAAATATTAACACTGATCATTTACCTAAATTTATAAAAATAAAAAATATGTTATTTTATTACATATTTTAGGCATTAAGTGACAAAGATATTACTGCAAAGACAATTGGGTTATTTTCAACATTAAATAGCTGAATAATTGAACAACGCAGATGGAAAAGTTGCAGTAAAATTCAGGATAATGCTATATTCTATTTCAAGTGACTAGGTCAAGGATTTATTTATCCCACCCGAAAAATCTAAAAATCTTGCATCTCAATTCGGGACTAAGTAATAAATGATCTGCATTGAACTCGGCATTGGATGAACACAAAATTATTACGCGGAAGTTGAGAAACAATTGTCATCAAGGTTGAATTAATTGACGCAACGACTTCTCAACCCAAACAAACATAGATACATTGATACATGCAGCAGAAATAAGAGGGTTTTATACTTATCTATATCATACATTCAATGAAATATCCGTAGCAATCTTAGTAATTACCATTAATTAATGGAAAATTCAAAACCTGCCGAAGAAAAGTAAGTTATGTTAATTTTTGGAATTCATTTTACGTAATCATTTCATTTTACGTAATCTAAAAACCGCTTATGAATTAAATTCTATTATGCTGTATGTCCTACTCAGATTATTTCATACATATACTGTATGTTCTTTAGATTTATACGTTGAACGTTTTATTCTTTAGATTTATACGTTGAACGTTTTATTCTATTGCAGTTTAAGCCTCATCATTAATGTGCTAATTTTTATTGATCTACTTAAAAAGACCCTAGTTTATATACTCTCTAATTTGTTTTAATATTTATGAAAAGTGAAAAATTGAGTATTTATTAAACGTTAATTGTTTGAAATTGATTTATACATTATTCAAAAAAAAAGCGTTTCAGAAAATAAAGTAAGAATGAAAAATCATATATCTCAATATACGAATTTTCCATCCTTACTGAACATTAAGGTAATATTATTATCAGATAATTTACAATACTGTATACGAAATAATGTAGCCTGTATATTATACAGCATGATTATATTATGTTTGATCACGTTTGTTTGAATAGAATAGACATATACTGTATCTTTTTATCTAAAAAATTTAATGTCACATTCGTTATACCAGGAGTGGCCAAACTTCATCACTACAAGCTACATAGGAGAATCTCAAGTATTATGTTTGATCACGTTTGTTTGAATAGAATAGACATATATCTTTTTATCTAAAAAATTTAATGTCGCATTCGTTATACCAGGAGTGGCCAAACTTCATCACTACAAGCTACATAGGAGAATCTCAAATATTTGGGCGTGTTCAAAAAGTCTAACGTGTTAAACTCGTTTTTAACGAGGCCGTCAAAAAGTAATTTTATTATGCACTGCGCATACTCCATATCTGTGACGTATCGCACGAAAGTGTAATGAAGCTAACGAAATAAATAGCAAGTTTACTTCGTAAAAAACATGGTGGCCCCCAAGTGTAACACACGTGTGTAAATTATGGTATACAAGGAAATGAAAAATGAATAATGTCGCATGTGATGCAATGTACGATAAATAATGGTTAGTTATTTTTAAGGAAATTTTTCGATAAAATCTATTTATTAGATGATATTTTACTATTAATCATTTCAGAATTCGAGTGTCCTATACTCTAACTGAAAATTTGTTAAATAAAAATAAGGCTAGTTAGATAATTATTTAGAATTATGCTATGCTCTATTTCTTCATCGGAATTATCAGAAAAAAATGCATCTTACAAACATTTGAAAGCTCATATTACAACTTCGTTACGGACGGCCATTTTGTCTCTAACGGACCGGTCATAAAGTATATATGATAACGAGGCTAACTCCTCATATTAAAACTTCGTTATGGACGGCCATTTTGTCTCTAACGGACCGGTCATAAAGTATATATGATAACGAGGCTAACTCAACGTGAGAAAATTTAACGCGTTAAGGCCGTGACACACTGAACGCAACTCGAAGCGAAGCATAAGAAAGCAACTTCGCGCGGTTACCCGCCTACAGTGTGTCTTGGACTAGCTTTTCCCGAGGGGTTGCTCGAGTTATCGAGCTGCGCGAAAGGAGATGAGAAAGTTGAACTTTGACCAATCAACACGCGCGAACAATACTGTGAGAAAGCAACTTCGTGCGGTTACCCGCGTACAGTGTGTCTTGGACTAGCTTTCCCCGAGGGGTTGCTCGAGTTAACGAGCGAGCCGCGCGAAAGGAGATGAGAAAGTTGAACTTTGACCAATCAACACGCGCGAACAATACTGTGCGGAAAGACGCGAAGGAAGCAATCAACCAATAGAAACGAATGTTTTATTAACTTGGAAAATGGCGAAAGTTCAACCTGTGAGTTGGGATTCAGATATATAATTTGTTTTAGAAGTACAAAAAGACCATATCTATATCACATGAGATTAAAAGAATACCGAAAATATACGAAGGAAGCAATCAACCAATAGAAACGAATGTTTTATTAACTTGGAAAATGGCGAAAGTTCAATCGTTTCAGATATATAATTTGTTTCAGAAGTACAAAAAGACCATATCTATATCACATGAGATTAAAAGAATACCGAAAATATACGATCACTTCATTCTAATAACAAATCAACCACACTCCGCCAACGACCTCTATCGGCAAACATGAGAAGTAACTCGACTGCAATGTAGATAGGCTGCGGCGCAGTGCAACGCAAAACAAAGGATGCAAATTTTTCTGTCAAGGCCGTGACAGACTGAACGCGACGCGAAGCGAAACAAAGATAACAGAAAAATTTGCATCCTTTGCTTCGCGTTGCACTGCGCCGCATTCTGTCTACATTGTAGTCGAGTTACTTCTCATGTTTCATGGATTTACCGATAGAGGTCGTTGGCGGAGTGTGGTTGTTATTAGAATGAAGTGATCGTATATTTTCGGTATTCTTTTAATCTCATGTGATATAGAGCAAAGATGACAGAAAAATTTTGTCTACTTTGCAGTCGAGTTACTTCTCATGTTTCTTGGATTTGCCGATAGAGGTCGTTGGAGGAGTGTGGTTGTTTGTTATTAGAATGAAGTGCTCGTATATTTTCGGTATTCTTTTAATCTCATGTGATATAGATATGGTTTTTTGTACTTCTAAAAAGAATAAACTATATATCTGAATCCCAACTACACGATTGAACTTTCGCCATTTTCCAAGTTAATAAAACATTCGTTTCTATTGGATGATTGCTTCTTTCTCGTCTTTCCGCACAGTATTGTTCGCCATGTTGATTGGTCAAGGTTCACTTTCTCATCTCCTTTCGCGCGGACATGCGCGTTAACTCGAATAGCCGCACGGGAAAAGCTAGTCCATGACACACAGTATGCGCATAACCGCCCGAAGCTCCTTTCTTAAGGCTGGGTCTCACAGGCGTAAAACGCGACGTCAGTACGCTGACGTAAATGCGTCGCGCACGAAACGTCGAGAGTACCGATGTTCAGACCGAAAGCGTACGACGCACGTAAATAAACATCGTTTAGCTATTGGCTAATTAATGTGATAGCATTTGAAGTTAGCTGATTCAACATGGATAGCTTATCATCATCATCGGACATTTTTTTTATCGCAAAGGAATGATATTTTCTTATTTCTTCCAGAAATGCTTATTATTGAACGCGTATAAGTATCTTCTCTGCGCGTCATATTGAATTACGAAATAAAACAATCTCACTTCTGATTGGACGAATGGCCAACGTACTCTTGTGATTTGAAGTTAGCTGATTCAACATGGATAGCTTATCATCATCATCGGATATTTTTTTTTATCGTAAAGAAATGATATTTTCTTATTTCTTCCAGAAATGCTTTATTATTGAACGCGTATAAGTATCTTCTCTACGCGTCATATTGAATTACGAAACAAAACAATCTCTCTTCTGATTGGACGAATGGCCAACGTACTCTTGGCGCAGCGCATAAAGTTGAAGAAAAGCTATCTCCGGTGTAATGACGCAGCGTCTAGCAATATACAGAAAGTGACATCATCAGCGTCGATACGCCGACGTATTTACGTCACGTTTTACGCCTGTGAGACCCAGCCTTTTATGCTTCTCTTCGCGTCGCGTTCAGTGTGCCACGGCCTTTAGACTTTTTGAAAGTGCTCCTTGAGACCTGCAGTTCCTTTTTGTGTCAGAGCCGCATCAGTTTTTTCGAGTTATCTTAACAATAGTTTCAAAAACTGTTTATTGTATATTTTACATGCATTTATTTCTTATAGATACATACTACTTTTTACAATAAATGAATAAATTACAAATATATTTTTTAAATTAAATAGATATATGTACCGGTGTGAAGTTCGCCCCCACTTTTGAATTTTTAAATTTTTTCTTTTGCACTCGTTTGCACCTCGTAACACCTTTTCCACTTTTAATATTTTCGTTTGCACCCCCACCGTTTGCCCCCACAGCCAAAACAAAATCGGGGCCCAGCCCCCCAGTTTCGAATTTTCGAATTTTTTCCAGTTATCTTAACAATAGTTTCAAAAAATGTTTATTGTATATTTTACATGCATTTTTTTCTTATAGATACATACTACTTTTTACAATAAATGAATAAATTACAAATATATTTTTTATAATACGGATTGTTAAAACCGGAGTGAAGTTGGCCCTCCACTTTTGAATTTTTAAATTTTTTCTTTTGCACTCGTTTGCACCTCGTAGACCCTTTCGCACTTTACCTACAAGTTTTTTTAATATTATAAAACAATATATTATATTTTGTATAAATAACGTTCTTATACATAAAAATATATACAGGTAATCCTCGACTTACTACGGGGTTCCGTTCCAACTTCGCCGTCGTAGGTCGATTCTGATGTACTGTAAGTCGGGGACATTTTAATTCTTGATTTATTTGTTTTCTGTTTTAATATTTTCATAAATTAGGTTCTATTTAACTGAAAACGATTGGCTGGAAGACCGGTGTGAAGTTAGTCTCCACTTTTGAATTTTTAAATTTTTTCTTTTGCACTCGTTTGCACCTCATTAGTACGTTTTGCACTTTTAATAGTTTCGTTTGCACCCCCACCGTTTGGCCCCTAGAGTCAAAACAAATTTGGGGGCTAACTTCACTGAAAACGATTAAACTTAAAGCTTTCCTGGCCTCTTTTTACGTTGGAATTTTCATCAGAAGTATTACTTCTCTTCTGGACATGACAGAGTTACTACAAGATACAATAATAAGACTGCTTGCCGACTAATGGCAAAGCTGCGATGAGTATACAAAAGCGATGTGATATATGGAAAGCGGCAAGATTGAATTACAGAATTTTTAGTAATAATTTTTGGCTGTCGTAAGTCGAGGACTACCTGTATATTTATTATGGTGTAATAATTTTTAATGCAATTAAACAAATCTTACAAAAAAAAAAACGAAAAATAGAATACGTGTTTAATACAGTATATAATGTTTAAAGATATCGTTACTCGCAATTCTTTTTCAATCAGTAAACGAGATCGATATTTTGTCTTTAAAACAGTTACAGCAGAAAGTTTCTGGGTACATATCCATGTACTGTATTTTTGCCGATTCATTTCTTTTCGACACCAATTTCAATTTATTTCATTCATTTTTGTTTGTCTCAAAAATGATGTTTTTGTTAATTCTTGCGCGCCTCCGTTGCAATAGACTAGAGCCCCACATTTTGGAAAACACTGCTCTAATCGATGCTTGCAAAAATTTAAAAAAGTATCAACTATGAATAATTTACGTACTGTATATACAGAATACAGATACAATATTTCTTTTACTCCATCTGAACAAATAATGACGAAATGAAACCTCGTACTATGCACTTTATTACCTTAGAAAACAAATTTTAAAAAAGTTTTCTTCAGATAACTGTCCTAGAGCAAAGTTTTGAAAGATAATCATCTAATTTATTATTAAAAATATGGTTCTTTACAGTATCTTGATTTTTTCTTTAGTTTAAATTTTAATTCCGAAGCTTTTATTAATCAGAGCAGAAAAAAACTTTTGGCCAGATTTACGCGAATAATTTTCTTACATCGAAAAAATAAAATATTCAGTAATTCAGAAACAGCCTTGTCAGCACCGCTACTGTAATACCAATGAAATTTGAAAAAATTATTCGAGAGAGGCAGCAATGACTAGCAAAGTTATAATAGATCTGACAACTTATTACAATGATCATTTCGGCCGAATCCAACTTGCCATAATTTTCCTTCTACTTTACTCATTATTATTGTGATATTTATATTCGAAAAGGGTATTCGATGGACAGAAAGTGCCAGATTTAATGCCTGAAATACAAATAATAAAAGAACTGGAACAATTGAAAATCGCGAAAACACGCGATATATCCTTTAAAAACGTTTTTAATTTTCATTTAAGACCTACTTATAATTTTTTTTACCAGCTGAAGCGGTATAGTACAAAACATTTATCGAAAATAATATATTAAATCGTATATGTAATAGTTTTTTTTATTGAAAATTTTATACACACAGTGCGATAGAACATCGCTTTAGTGCAGGGGTTTCCAAAGTTTTGCCTGAGTGGGCCAAATTGTAAATTCCAAAATATTTGGCGGACCAAAAAAAAGTGTTATGGAAAAATACGTTCAAATCGATAAAAAGTTAACAGGCCAAAAAAAGTGTTATGGAAAAATATGTTCAAATCGATAAAAAGTTAAAAAAAGTGTTATGGAAAAATATATTCAAATCGATAAAAAGTTAGAGGAGGGAAAGATTTATACTAAAAATATAGCATAGTCGTTCTTTATTTATTTATACTAATTTTATAACATAATCGTTCTTTATTTATGACATTATGTTTGCATTTTGCAATATTTGGTTGTAGTGGTTAAATAATTGATTAATTATTTTTTATTACAAACTGTTTAAGATAACACATTTCAAAAATAATTAAACAAAAATAACTAAATTATTTCAAATAAAAAAAGAAAATAATAATAAATTCATCAATCTGAAGTGTGTGGCTTGTACAGTTGTTGTTTTCTTTTAATAATAATATTAAGTCTTAGTTCTAATTCGGTTGAATGTATTCTTAATACCTCTTAGGCGCGGTTTCCACTGTACGATTTCGTCCAGCACGACGCCGTCCAGTAGCTTCCAGTTCTAATTCGGTTGAATGTATTCTTAATACCTCTTATACATGCGAAAAAACTTTCTCAATCATGAGTATTAATAAGATCAAATTGAGATCAAAATTAACTGATGAACATGTATAAGTGCTTCCAAATATGTTTTTATTATTTGACATGCGAAAAAACTTTCTCAATCATGAGTGAGATCAAAATTAACTGATGAACATGTATAAGTGCTTCCAAATATGTTTTCATTATTTGGGAGCACTTATAAATGTATTTTTTAACTGAATAATTTTTAATTATATGATAAAATTTATTTATTTTTTGTAAAAATGTAAATTATCTGTATGTTTTAACTGAATAATTTTTAATTATATGATAAAATTTATTTATTTTTTGTAAAAGTGTAAATTATCTATATGAATTCAAGATCGCGGATTATCTGACATCGCGGGCCGCACTTTAGTGGATCACGCTTTAACGGATTTAACGAACAAAATAATTGAATTAATTAAATTTTTATTTTATTTTCAACAAACATTTGAAATTTCCACCTAGAACAATGGACGATAGTATTTTTTTTTTATTTACGCGAGTAATATGGAGGTGCTAGCTGGGGCTTTTTCATCCGAATACGAGGTTGGAACGAAAATACGGTTCGAAGCGGGCGTGCCCGCCGCGCGGTCCTGTGTCCGTATGGGGTCCTATCGCAGACCCTAGTGACGAATTTGGGCACCGCAGCAGTCCCGGTTCCGTATAGGGACCGCGAGAGAGGCCCCAGTGACGGACTCGACAACCACCGAATGGTACGAGGTGACCCCTGTAGGAGCCTCTTACTCCACGCGGAATCAGACGGTGGGCATATTCTAACCCCTTACCCACAGGGGGCGATAGTACTGTTATAAGCAATATTTCTTTATATAGAATGAATGTAAATGCTATACTATGAAGGTTAGATTTAACAGGTCGGAATGAGTTAGCAATCTCTGCTTGAATGAGTTAGCAATTATGAATAATAAAATATGATTGTAATAATACTCCATTTGATTTAGATCTAAGTGATCATCATAGTATAGCATTTCTTTATATAGTATAGCATTTACATTATGCTATACTATGAAGGTTAGATTTAACAGGTCGGAATGAGTTAGCAATTTCTGCGCATTTATTTAAATAATTGCATTTTATGAATAATAAAATATGATTGTAATAATACTCCATTTGATTTAGATCTAAGTGATCATCGTGAATACAGCATTGAAATAAGAAAATATTTAATTATCCTTGATTATTTACGAAAACGTTTTCGGCTATTCAACTTTTACTCTTTTACACTTAAAATATACAATTTCCTAATGGAATGCAACACATTAACTAAGAACATTCTTTCAAATTAAAATTTCCGTAGTATTCATGGCTCTTCTAGGATTACCACGGGGCACTGTCATCTTAGAAGGCATCTCCACTTAATTGGAATTATTGATAGTCCCAAATGTTGAGGTTGTCGAGATGAAAATTTTCAAATTAAAATTTCCGTAGTATTCATGGCTCTTCTAGGATTGCATCTCCACTTAATTGGAATTATTGATAGTCCCAAATGTTGAGGTTGTCGAGATGAAACTCCTTTTCATATTTTGTGTTAATGTGTGGCTCTTTCAATAACATACTCTTCTATCCTATCCTAATAGTCGCATTTTGTGTTCTTAAATTGCAACTTTCGCTAAATTAATAATTCTATCTATTACCTATATATATATATACAGGTAATAGATAGAATTATTAATTTAGCGTATATATATATACTGTATTTTTAAATTTTTAAAACATTTTCGGTTTATCTGATTTTCACCATTAGCGGATACTCCTCCTCCCTACTAGTTCGTTTAATCGATGTCCTACTGTAAGTAATTTTGTGATAAATAAATGCGTTAATGTGGTAGATGTATTTTTATATATTGACGAAATTAAAAAACACATTGTCTAATTTTTCACCCTTTCCAGACAACATTTGTTTAAAAAGTCTGAAGTCGATGAGCCTGAATAAAATTTCTTGCAATATCCGGCCTGTGGGCCTTAGTTTGGCCAGGGGCCGCTCTAGCATTTATGACGCCCCGGACAAAAAGTCAAATTGCCGCTCCTTAAACGTATACTTTTTAAAAATATATAAGGCGGAGTAGGGTAAGGGCATAGTTGGGGGAAGTGCATTATCGGGCTTTCTTTTAAGCGAAATTCTGCTATTTGATATTGTAGTTATCTACTACAAGTTAGTATTAACCTATCGACATAGATAACGCACGATGAATGATGCGATTCCAGTATTTACATCGACCTTTACAAGTGTCGCATCCGAATAGCACACACAATTTTGACAATATCTTAAAAGTGCAATAATTCTTAAGATGACTTCACATTGGGAGCATTTCTTTTTGGTAAGTATGAAGAATATTGATTAAAATTTATATTAAATAAACAATATTTCTAATCTACTACAATATCAACCTATCGACATAGATAACCTACGATGAATGATGCGATTCCAGTATTTACATCGACCTTTACAAGTGTCGCGTCCGAACAGCGCACACAACTTTGACAGTATTTTAAAAGTGCAATAATTCTTAAGATAACTTCACATCGGGATGTATTTTTTTAGTATGAAGAATATTGATTAAATTTATATTAAATAAACAATATTTCTTGACATTTCAAAATTTATTGAGAAAAATTCTGGTAAGCTCTTGTCCCTAAATATTGTTACCTGGGACAAGTGCGGATCAACACCTTGGGGTACCACATAACACGTTCAGTTTTATTGTTTCGTGTTCTACAATTTAATTTGTTTATTAACTTTTAAGCTCTTGCCCCGTAAATATTGTTACCTGGGACAAGTACGGATCAACACCTTGGGGTACCTCATAACACGTTCAGTTTTATTGTTTCGTGTTCTACAATTTAATGTTTATTAACTTCTTTTTCTAGCATATAACATGGTTCGTAGACCAACAGAGGCGATAATTCAAAAGAAATGAACGAAATGTGAACGTTGTCGAGATGATGATTGTTAAATGCAAAGACATCAATTAAAATTTTCGTATAAACCATTTTTTATTTGATAAAAAACAGTTTGTCATATTAAATAACAAAATGTGTATTTTGTTACTTTATTTACATCACTTTTTATTTTTGTTCAATGTGAGATGAGGTATAGTGAAATAAAGCAAAATATAAAGTGATATAAGTACACATATTATTAAGCAACTTGTGTACTTACATCACTATATTTTTAATTTATTTCACTATGCCGCCTCTCACATTTCAGAGTTTAATCCTTGTTTGTTCAACAAAGGATAATTCTAAAACGAAACAACCTATCTTAATGCGGTAAAAAGCATTTTATAACATATTTGTTCGTAATACTGCTCTTGCCAATTAGCGTGCGTAAATAAACTTCAAAGCTTTTTTTAACTTGCACGTACACTCTTACCTCGTTTCGAGTTAAGTGCAGAGTAGCTGACATTTTGTACGATCTTGTAGCAAATTTAAAATTATGCGAACATTTTAACTACGTAATTAATCTTACGTCATTTCTGATACGGATATTTATAAAATTTACACTTCCTAAAACATCCGTTCTATTTCGTCTGCGGTAATGTCTTATCCAATTGTAAAGATTGACGACAGAGAGCACGTGTTGTTTAAATGTGTTACTTTTCGTGAACGAATCATTTTAGCAGTCTCATTCCGAAGTAGCCAATCACAACATTGCTACAATTTTCTGCTAGCAATCAATGATTTACTAGCAGAAAATTCATTAGCTTCAAAACTCAATATTGTTGGGTTATCTGGAAAATGTCTAAATATCCAAATTCTTGTATGGAAACAGATTTCGATGATGAATACACTGATACCTTGAAATTGATAAAACAAAGTTCAATTGCCAGTGAGAGAGTTTTCTATTTCAGGAAATTTTGTATCTAGAACAAAAACATTAAGTAAGCGTTCAGTGGACATTTTATGTTTTTTGAAATCATATTTCCTGAAGAAAATTATTAAATGAAATAAAAATTTATATTTTATACAGATTTTAGTTTTTTTCTTATTTGGTATGTTGCTGTATATTTTGTTATATTTTCTGTAGTTTCATAAATGTATAAATAAATTGGAAAATTTTAAAATAAATACTGTATAAATATTTTTTACTATTTTAATTATATTTTGTTTTTTTTTTTAAATTCGAAAACCGGTTTAACCGGTTTTTTTGAAATTCTGGATTTCGAAAACCGGTTTTTTCAAAAGTCGGTTTTTGTATAAACCCTAGTACTAACGATTGAATTCTAGCATATTATTGTAAAATTTTACTATATTAAACTATATTATTTATATACAATCATAAAAACTATAATCCAGTTTAAACTAATTAATTCCATGAAATATTAAATATCTAAATTCATTTATCTTCAAGCATTAGCATCCTTTGGCATAATGTATGTCTCTTGAGATAGACGATAATGGAACAAAAATAAGTTATCATAAAAACATAAAAATTTCCCTTTTAGAGCAGCTAAGAATCTCTTCAGAAAGGTTATATGTTCCAGATAGAGACTACGCCTGAAGCAAAAATACATAGCTTATATTTCATATTTTTATATATTCTAAATAAAAATATTTAAATTTTAACTCATAATCGAGTTGCTTCTGTCTGCTTTTTAGCGTCAATTCATTATTTTCCTAATTTGTTTTTGCATAAAACTGATTTTTAAATTCATTAATACATACTTTTTAATATTACTATTTCAGTATCTATTTTTAGCACAATAATTATTTTCTCTATCTTTGTATAGTAATCCCACTAATAGCTATTTTTTTAATTTTTAAAAATGTTATATTTAACATATTAACTATGTAGTATATATTCATATATCTATTTTTAGCACAATAATTATTTTCTCTATCTTTGTATAATAATCCCACTAATAATTATTTTTTTAATTTTTAAAAATGTTATATTTAACATATTAACTATGTAGTATATATTCATTCTGTCCTATAATCCAACAAGCTTTATTAAACATATACGGCTTATAGATTACATTTATTAAAATTATTTTTATTTGCTAGTTTTATTTATTGATATCAATTGTGTGTTATTTTTTCCATATAATTTAGAGAGCTTTAGGGATAAATTTTTTTAAAATAAACCTACAAATTAATCAATATATCGATTAATCTATAATCTTTCTTATTTCATTTCTATACTTTTTTTTTAAATTCGTTAATTATTATTATTATTTATCAAAGTAATAATTTTCCGTTTTAGCAGTAAGGTTCTCCATTAGTATTAAATATAGCTTTATTTGCTTCGATCAATAAATTTCGACTATTCAAGAAATTTCTCATTAGAACCTCTTACAACGTTTATAAGTCACAATAATTGCTATTACATCATCTTAAGTCTAACATATTTATTAATCTTTCATTATTTATTTCATTTATTATTTTAATTGTTGAATAATTTCTTTCCTTTATATTATAAAAAATCTATTTGTTTAGAATTATGCTCAAACTAAAATTCATTTTTATTCTGCTAACTTACACTTTATTTTCCTTTAAAATATCAATTTTTATCAATTGTTTCTAATCTAAAAGCATTGCCAAACGTTTTATTGAAATATTGGAGTATAATGTTGACTCTCAACACTTCACTATGACATCAAAATTTATCAAAAGCAAGTACTTTATTTATGCCAAGTCAAATTTATTTGATCTTTTGTCTACCTCTATCTGACAAACATGGATAGAGAGAACTTTCATTCTACAGTATATACAGTACATTCGCTTCATTGGTACTACTATACAAGTTAATGAACATAAGTCACCATCACGAAAACCTTTATTTATGCCAAGTCAAATTTATTTGATCTTTTGTCTATCTCTATCTGACAAACATGGATAGAGAGGACTTTCATTCTACAGTATATACATTCGCTTCATTGGTACTACTATACAAGTTAATGAACATAAGTCACCATCACGAAAAAGTTGTGGAATGAAATAAACGAAGCACAAAAAAGTCAGTAAATTATAAAAATTAAAACTACTAAGTTGTCAGACCTTTACTCGAGGTATTCTGATGAACAATGAACTTTAAAAAGAATTTCAGATGATGAAATACTATGCATACAATATTCTATAAATCAAAACTCAATAATTTTAAATCCCATTTCAAAACACATTTAAATGATGTACATGTATATACATAATTGAATTAAGAAATAATCTATAATAAAGAAAATAAATAAATTATAATTCTAAAATTCAAGAAAAAAATATTAAATAATTTAGTTACATTTAAACACGATAGATGGCAGCATGTTTCAAACATTCTAAAGTTTATTTCTTTAAACTTAAAATTCTGTTTGATTTTAGTTTATTTGTTTAATGGAAATATGAAATATATTATTTAAATATTACTTTCATGTTATAATTTTTAAGATTAAAAATTATAGCAAGTTCTTATCAATTAGATAATGATAACACTGTTACTAAAATTACTGTGCGTTAGTGATTCATGATTTAATTGAGGACATACAATTTGTTTAGATATTTAAAATTAACTTATATTAATTATAATTACTCGGTTCTATGATTAATGTGTTCTAATTAACGATATTCTCCATGATTAATATATTCTAATTAGACTGTTATTTTTTAATATCAAAATTCAGTTAACGACTTCATTTAGTTAAGAAATTAAATAACTAGAAATTAAAATAAAAGTTAATAATCTTCAATATGATGTTTATGTTAAATACTGCATAAACTTAATTCAACTTCAATAAAAAAAAAACAATCTACTCTTGTGCATTTAAAAGATTGAACCACTCGAATTTAAAATAGAAGAAAAATGGCAGGTTTCGAGTGCTTATAAAAATATTTTGAAAACGTAAAAATCACGTCATGGCAATAAAAAAAAAAACAATCGACTCTTGTGCATTTAAAAGATTGAACCACTCGAATTTAAAATAGAAAAAAAAATGGCAGGTTTCGAGTGCTTATAAAAATATTTTGAAAACGTAAAAATCACGTCATGATAAGAAAATATCAAAATTCGTATTGATATGCATGTTAAGTTTGTTATTTTTTTACAAAATCTGCCAAGAAAATCCAATTTTGTTTACATGACGTGTTTTTCTCTCTCGTAAAATAATCAATGAAAGTCCGATTGGCAGTTTACACGTATTTTCATTGTATAACTAATTTCTAATATCGAAACGAAAAAGTTTCCTAAAAACAAAAAGAATTGATATTGTCAAACATTTAAACAAATTTATTTTTTATACCCTTTAAAAATTCATGAATTAAATGGAATTATAAATAATTAATAAGATTTTTATAAAATAATAGTTTTTCGAAAATATACTTCAAGTAAATTAAATTTTGACAATATTTTATTTTATAGATTTCTTGTTTGATATTATTTTATAAAGCTAAATATATATGTATTTATTTACAGATTTAGAATAAATATCATATATTAAAAAAATGATATTAGATAAGCAACATATTTATAAGTAATTTTTTATTACTTTTAAATAATTTGTAAAATATAATTTATTTTTAATATGTATTATTTTTATAGAGAAATTCAGAAAAATATAGAACAAATTTAAAAGAAAAAGAAAAAGCATGGAAAAATAAACAAACTTCAAAAATAAATTTTTAAATTAAACAAAATTAAAAATATTTGAAATATTTTACTTTTAAATAACACATTCACTTAACCCTCAATTTACACAGTATTTGAATTGCATGACTTCAATTTAACATAGTTGAAAAATTGATACCAGATTAACTGTTATATCAGTATTGACAAGTAACCTCTATGCATACTGTATTGTGCAATATATACAGTATAGTAATTTATAAATGATGAAAAAATTATCATTCAAGTTAATCTTTCAATAGATTATTTCCTTTGACATTGATTCAAACATGAATCACAGTTTAAGATTTGAAAGGAAATTACAAAACTCCATAGCCCAATACATCTTTTTATTAAATAAAAAGCAAACATTGATAACATGTTTTATTTAATCGATTCTGAAAATTCTTTTATAAAACAAATTTTAAAAAATCTGAAATAGAGGAAATTAGCAGCAGTAATAGTGACTTTGAATTGAGAAAGAAGACTGTTTTGATATTAATAAGAGATGATGATACAGAATAAACTTGTTTTCATACATTTTGAACAGTTTGCATTTTTACTCTTTAATTTTTGTTGTATATATTTATATAAAATTAATGTTAATTTATTTTAATTAAAATACAAACTATTTAATTAAATGTTATGGAACTTACCCCTTGATTTTCTATACAAATGTAAGTCTCAATTTGCATGATTTTGATTTATATGGTACTTTTGCAGAACAAATCTACCATATAAATTGAGGGTTAGGTGTTTATCAAATCAAACCCTCTTTTAGAGTTTCATTAAATGTTTCCCAGATTTTTAATATAAATTAAGAAACACAGCTTCTTCATTAAATTCAGACACTGTCCATAAACTATATTATTGCTATTTTCATTAAATGGAGTCAAAAAGTGATTTTTTTTGTATAATCATCCAAATTTTAGCATTGTTAAAATGTATGGAAAACTCTCTAAAATGTATTTCTAACCAATTTTTAATATATTAATAATTATAATTTTTTTTATAAACACCAGTCTATTGTGAAATAATTGCCATAATAAAATTATGTTTAAAGTGTAAACAATTTTTTTCCTTATATGAGTATGGGAAATGCTAAATTAAATGCTATGGTTTCTTGTATATGCATAATTATAATAACTGTCTGCTATTGTATAAGATTGTTATAGAAACAATTGAAATGTGCAGAACATCGTTATACATCATATTGTTATATATAAAGAGTTGTTGAAATGTATGGAAATGGTTAAATATTTTGAAAATAAATTTATCAGAATTCTTATAAATTTGACATTAGGTTAGGAGTGTTTATGTCTCACTATCTGTATTTTTTTAACTTTATATCATCAATTGTTTTCAAGACCCAAGATTACAAATTTCAGTTTTTTTAAAGGGCACTAGGGGTCAATTTGACCATATTTGAAATGAGCATTTCATCCTGAATTCAGTAATATAGCATACACCTATCTTATCTTTTAGGAAAACCTCAAAAAGACCCATGTTGATGACTATCATGAAAATGCTTCTTCATGCCAATGGTTCATTCATTGCAATACCAAGCAACTGACAGAGCAGTTGATTGGCTAGGTAATTTAAAAATTTGAAGATTCAAAAAAAATTGAGGATTTTTTTCTTTAATTTGTGGATATCTCTTTCCTGCTGTAAATTACCATATGAATAAATAAATTCATTGTGATCGCTACTAATGTTTCTGCATAGCCAGATCGTCAGCTGGCAATGGAAGTTGCTTAGCAACAGAACACTGTTCTACAATAAACATTATATTCTTGTTTCAATATTAAATTACAGTGAATTTTTATAGTTTTTGTTAATTTTTGTGTACTTTATCTCATATTAATGTTTCTATAATTCATTACTCTTTACAGTATGTATGCAATAATTATTGTTAAAAATGGCTCATTTAAATGAAAAAGAGACGATCAAATTTTAATGATGATTTAATATGTTGAGAGGCATCAAAGCTGTACTGAAGTAGTAACGCTTTTCAATGAAATTCATCCTGATCGAAAGCCCATCTCCAAATCAACTGTTTCAAAGATATTGAAGAGATTTAATGAAAATTAGAGTATTAAAGATCAATCAAAACTTGGACAACTAAACAATGTTACTAATGATGAAAATCTGTTGACAATTATGTCTGATTATGATAAAAAATCCAAAACTTTCTATACAGCAGTTGGCATTGAACCATGATATGAGTAGAGGATCAATATATATTCAAATGAGGAAAGCACCATCCCTACAAAATGCACTTGCTACAAGATCTAAAACAGTTATGCTATTATCATATAATCTTCACTTTTTCTTAAATATAGTCAATAACAGTTCAAAAGCTCATTAAAGTGAAAAAGAAATTTTTATTACCGTAGAACTTTCGGTTTTTGATTTTAACAAAAAGAATAAACCATTAGAATGGTTTATTCTTTTTGTTAAAATCAACTGCTGAAGATGGCTTACTAAAGCCGAAAGTTCTACGGTAATAAAAAATTTCTTTTTCACTTTAATGAGCTTTGTGACTGGTTATTGACTAACTTGCTACAAGAACTGAATGATGATTTTGACTGCAGAATTGAATTTTGTGAAATGATGCAGAGGATAACTGAGAAGGATAACTTCATTAACCATATGCTATTTTTTTGGTGAATCTACTTTTTGTTTAAACAGACAGATTAACTGCCATAGCTGTAGATTTTGATTAAATATCAATCTGCATTAGATAGTGGAGGTCCACACCCAGCATCCACAATAAATTAATGTTTGGTGTGACATCAGCATGTTTTAGGCCCATTTTTCCACAATTTAACATCTGAGAGATATCTACAACTTTTGCAACAACAAATTATATCCTGATTAAGGCAAATCTTTCTGAACTATGACAATCCTCAATCTGTTAATTGCTAAGGGACAACCTGAGGTCCTGCCATAGGCCACTTACATCAAAGAATGGCAGACTATTCAAAATGGCAATTGACAGAATGGACTCAGACTATCAAATATTTTTCAAGAAATGGGATCCAGACTCAAACCTAGGTCCTCTGAATGGAAAGCCATAATGTATCCAGATAGTCAATCTGGCCAACAACACAAAAAAATTGGCCTAAATGAAAATATTCATTGAATTTCAGGCTGCCATATTGAATCTGCCATTTTCAATATGAAAAAATTATCATCAGATTCCTATTCTATAACTCCAAAAACTTTCATAAATTGATTTTCATCAAAATAAGATTAACATTAAAAATCCATCAAATTTGAGAGCTGCCACTTTTGTGATGTTGAATGTTTGCCAATAACGAAACAAATTTTATTAAGTTAGCAGATTCAAGAGGAAAATATTTTTAAACGACAGTACATTTTCCAATTATAGAAACTTGGTAGTTATCCTTTTTGAGTATAAATTTTTTCAAACAATATGTGAAGGATATTTTTCTCAGTATGAAACACTAAAATGGTTGAGAAGTAATAATTTTTTTAAGCTAAAGCTAAATTTCCAGCTTCATCCTTTTCTATCCCTTTGGGATGAAATTTCAGATTGCCATATTTTTTCTGATCTAGTTCAGTGGTCTCTCTATAACATTTTCAAATTTCAACTTTTTAGATCAAAGGAAATACTCAAATTCTTGCAGACAGACATATATAGACACATACATGTTGTATGTTCACATATCTGTAACATACTTTGGAATTCTGCCATAGGTCACCATGGTCTAATCGGTTAAGGCATTGAGGCATGATCCCAAGGTCGCGGTTCAAGTTCAGTGCAGTGGTAAAATTAATTTAAAAATTATAGTATAATCATTAATTACTAGATGGTGTGGCACCATCTAGTAATTAATGATTATACCTTAGTTCTAAATTCAATTAATTAATTATTAACTCAACAGATGGTGGCACCATAGCTTTAATTTAAAAATAATTGTAGAAAAATTTAATATAGACTTTGTCCACCAGGGGAAGTTTGGCTGTGTTGATTTATGTAACATGATCTGTAAGCATTATTTATATAGATTATTTACTAATAACAAATCACCAACAGGAGACTATACTTTAGCTCTTTTAGCTCTGCAAGTATATTGGTGATATTATTTTGGATTAGATAATGTCATTAGATAAATGAATTTGTCAAGAAGACAGCAGTTTATTTTATAACACATATTTTCTAATTTCCTGAGGTAGAAGGAATGATCTTATTTTAATTAACTTTTAAAATAAATACAAAATCCAAAATAATAATAGGAAAAATCTTCAAAAGGTTTATATATATACAACATATATTGTTAATTTTAACATAAAAATAATAATAATTTATATATGTAAATTTGACTAATGTAAAATTCTACACACATATATTATAAAGAACATAAGTCTAACATAAGTCAAGCAGCTCCTGTATTATTGCAAAATATCATAATAATAATAATAATAATAATAATAACAACAACAACGATAAGTTATAAAATATATCTTCAGTATGGAAAAAATGATATGAAAATGAAGAAAATTAGAAAAATAGTTAATAATTCTATATAATATTAAAGTAATATCTATAACACTATGATCTGTTGAACTGAAGTTAAAAAATTCATATATTAGAAAACTTATTTAACATTGAAATAAATACTTTTTTTTTTCAAATTTGATATCTCCTAAATGGATATTTTTGATATATTCATGATTATGCTTATGGTATTTACATTGCTATTAGATTAATGAATTTATAATATTTTTGTTATTAGTTTCAAAATTTACTAACAATTTTTTATCATAAATGAATATAGTATATATAGTTTAATAACATCAACTATTTCACTTAATGAAACAATATATTATTTTAAAATTGAAACTTCAAAGAAAATTTTTCAATTTGGTTCCAAATTACATAAGTGGAATGAAAAGTAGCCATTGTATATCCTGTGCAAATGATCTGAACATATATAGATAAGAATTAATTTGTTGTAAACTCAATTTATTATTAATGCATATTATCATATAAACAATATTTTTTATTTAGCATATGATTACAATATCATTTGAATAATATTGTTATAATAAATTAATCATATTATAATTGTAGACTTTTGTATATATTATATAATCCAAAATCAGAAACGTCTTGAAAGTATTTAGCAAGAAATGAATGATCGTCAGAATTACTCTCAAGAGGTGAATTTAAATATGGTAAGAAATGAGTTTTTGGTGGATAGCTCCAATATAATAAACCAGTTCTTTGAGTAGGCCGTTTGCAAACTCGATATTTTCAAAAATTATCACTTATAAATTAGATTAAATTTAACCTACTGGTTCTAACGACTCTGCAAATGCAGAGTCCGGCCTGAGCTCAGGTATTTTACTCTTTCCTAAAATAAATATATCAAATTAGGCCAATTTATCAATAATTAATGTGTAACCGACCAAAAAAAAACCCGGAAAGCGTTACACTTAAATAGCGAAAACCGATATTAGAAACTTATAAAATTGAATAAATTATCAAAAAAGTTTAAATAATAAAATATAAATTTATTTGACTGAACTACTTACACACTGTACTGAGTGTTTTATCGATAATTGTTTTCAAATATTATCTAATTTTCTTCATTCGTACCTTATTTTATTCATGACTTGCCACTAACTATCAAAAAATATCAAACATTTCGTTGGATGGCTAAGATTTCATATAGAAAATCGTGATTTCTCCGATCTCATATAATGAACGAAAAGTTATGAAAGAAATAAAATTCGGAAAAATTTTTTACATCTTTAGAAAGACAATAAAAGATACAAAATTCGGAAAAATTTTTTACATCTTTAGAAAGACAATAAAAACATATTTAATTGTAAAATTATCAAAAAATTTAAATGAAAATTAAGCGAGATTTCACTTTTTTAATTTTTGCTAATTAATTAGGTTTAATTTGTTAACAGTCGCAGACCATTAACATCGAATATCCACTAAAGAAGCTGGGATTTCAATAAAAATTCCAGATATCGAGAGTTGACTATATTTGCAATTTTGTAGCCTAAACATTATCTACAGGGGCTGAAAATGGCTGGGGCGAAATGTCCTGGGGGCGAAACGTTCTGGGGCGATGTGCGGTGAAAAGTGCAGGGGGCGAAATGTCCTGGGGGTGAAATGTTCCAGGGGCACGAAAATGGCTGGGGGCGAAATGTAGGGGCGAATTGTCGGAGGCGAAATGCAGAGGGCGAATTTTCCGTAAACCTCTCAAAGTGACTCCCTCTTTCGTGAACTACAGTCACCACAGAATTTTTCTCGTCAGAGCCGGACTATACCTTAACTTATATTATTTATAAGTGAAATTAATTTTGCAGGCTTGTCTGACGAGACGAAGATTTAGAAATTAAATCTTCATTTCATTCATTTTAATGGCTAACTATGATTTTAATGGATAAAATTAAAGACATTTCTAGTCATTTATTAATTTTTAAATAATTTATTTTTATTGGTCATAACTGTGGGAGCATAATTCAATCATGTTCCACTTGAAAAAAGACTAAATTAAATTGATCATTAGATAATGCTTTCAAATGAATTAGAAATTATTAAATATAGTGTGAATCGAAACTACCGTTTAGATCCAATCATCTGGAAAGAGTAAATGAAGTATCCATGTTAATAACATATTCTGAAATCACTTTAAAATTTTGAACTCGCCTTCAATTGTTTGGTGACCATTTGGGCCCAACTGATAAACTTGATTCATGCTGATACGAACGATGAATGTGATGTCTTCAATTGCTATGTTCAAACTATTAGGTCTATCTATCATTTTATTGACCACACTAGAATTTTAATATTGGCTATCCTTCTAGATCAATAGATGGTTGCAATGCTAGGGCTGTTTTCTGCTCCTTTTTCGAACTAATAGTCATAGTCATGTCTATCATTCACAAATTAAATGAGGAATGAATAAAGATATGAAAAAAATGACGGGTAGAAGAAGAAAAAGTAATGAAGATAATATGATATAATTATGTGTGCTATGTAAAGACAGAAGATAGAAATATTTGATTGAGAAATCCTTGGAATGGAAGAGATTCGAATGTTTGTATTGGAGAATTTCGATCTTTGTGAAATTTCTCATTGAAAAAATGTTATAAATATAGTACTAACTAGGGTTTGTCGATTTTAAAAAACCGGATTCAAAAACCGGTTTGTTTCTAATTTTCTTGCGTTGGGTGAAACGTGGGAGTCTGATGACCGAAATATATGTCTAGATGATAATATTTCAACTTTGAAAAATGTTTATGTTGCCTCTGCTACTTCTTTTTCACAGGGTGGATGGTCTAGTGGAGGGTTAATTTTGATTTATGATAAACAGTTGAATTTTTCGATTTTGTGGAGCTCTAGTTTTATTATAGTTGGTGTATTGTCATTTAAAGATAATCAGTATTATATTCTGATGATCATAGTCTACGCTTCTTCTAAATTGTGTCTTGATAAATTGTTGTCAAGTTTAACTCCATTT
Organism: Olivierus martensii; assembly: GCA_000484575.1. Classification (NCBI taxonomy): domain Eukaryota; kingdom Metazoa; phylum Arthropoda; class Arachnida; order Scorpiones; family Buthidae; genus Olivierus; species Olivierus martensii. The sequence goes on from AYEL01080500.1 coordinate 210,377, forward strand.
GTTGAAAATGCTAATGTCGATGGAATGCTGATAATGATTATTGGTGATTTTAATGCTCATATTGGAGTCTTAATGGATACAAAAGATAAAAATAAAATCTTATTTGACCAACGTGAATCTCAATGTAAGCAGAAAGACTACTATGGACAACTGTTGGTTAATTGGGTTGTTTCACACGGTCTTTTTATTTTGAATGGTCGATTTTCTTCTGATTTTCCAGCTAATATCACCTTTTTTTCAAAGAATGGTTTCAGTTGTTGATTTTGGATTACTTAGTGTGACACTTATTCCGTACTTATTTGAATTTCGTATTATGAATGTAGTGCTTTCCGATCATTTTCCGATATGTATAAGTTTACATAGGAAAATAGTTGATAATAATTGCAATCCCTTAAATGATACTAATAATAGTTATGAACAGTATAGATGGAATGCTTCCAGTCAAGAAGAATTTTGGCTTGTTTTTTCTGTAAAGTTGAAGAATATGGCTTGAATAATAAATTTATTTCTTTTGACGAGTTTGTTGATAAGAAATCCATAAACGAAGTTTATATTTATAGTTCTCTATATTCTGAGGTTTTAAAATGCTACAGATGTGCTGCTACTCAGGCCAATTTTAAAAAACGAAACATACATCAAAGAGCCATTGTCAGAAATCCGTGGTTTGATTCTGACTGCTACGAGGCCAAATATAATCGGCAGCGTTTATTGCAAATGTTACGGAAAAATCTGACAAATGAGAACCATTTTGCTTTTATTCGTTCTTGTCATGATTTCAGACTATTGTGTAACATGAAAAAAAAGCTTTATAAGAAAAATTTAATCAAGAAATTAATTGCTGTTTCGAGTACTAAACAATTTTGGAGTATTATCAATAATTACCACCACTTTTCTAAGATTTCATCTTTAGTTGACTTAAATCATGCATTGATTTATTTTACTACTCTTCATACAGATGTCAATTTCTGCATTCCTATTGTTGGCAGTAGTTGTGATTCTTTTCTAGATTTCAATTATGTGAATTTCAGAAAATCATTCGTCTGTTGAAGAGTGGCAGATCTGCTGGTCTAGACAGTATTTCTTATGAATTTTTTCAGAATTTAGATAGTGGGTTAATAAACTTTTATCTTGTTCATTTCAATTTAATATTTAGAGGTTTTATTTCACCTCCTCTGGATTAGTTTAATGTCAACTTATGACTTATTCCAAAAAAGTCTAGATATTCTGCTATTCCTGATCAGAGACCATTTGCTTTAATATCTTGTGTTAGGAAAATTTATTCACAAATTTTAGCTAATAGGTTATATGAATGGATGACTGAACACTCTTTGCTAGTCGAGTATCAATACGCTTATTGTCCTGGTAGAAGTGCAACTGATGTATTATTTGCTGTTTCTTCTTTTATTCAGCTTCAACTACAAATTAAGAGACG